>PVJS01022010.1:0-30941 GCA_004027185.1 Glis glis
GGAGGAGAAGAAGGAGGAGGAGGAGGAGGAGGAGGAGGAGGAGGAGGAGGAACAACAGCAGCAGCACCAACAGCAGCAGCAACGACAACAACGGTAGCAACAGTAGCAATAAGCAGCAGCAAGACCTGAAAGGATCAAACTGTTTCCAAGTAACTTAAGTGAGTTATTTAACAAAACTCAGGAATATTAAAAAGAACAAGAATAAAATCCAGCATTCAAATTTTAAAATTTGCAATGTTTTTCATCCAATCAAAAACTACAAGACATGGCATACAAGCAAACACTACAAGGGAAGACAATAAGACTGATAAGGAAAAGAAAAACTGATAAACTGAAACTGGCCCCAAAATAGAACAAATAATAGAATTAGCAGACACATACATTAAAAATAGTGATTACAACTGTTATTCATAAATTCAAAAAGTTGGAAAACATTGGGTATGATAAGTAAAGAAACAAAAAAATAAAATTAAATCAAGCTTCTAGAGAGGAAAACGATATACTAGACAGATTCAAAGCAGATTAGTTATGGTAGAAGAAAAGAGTAATGAACTTGAAGACATTAAGGGAAATGATTCACGAGAAATATAAAGGAGAAAAAAAGAAGAAAAATATAATAGGGCATCAGTGAGCTGGGGGATGACTTTAAATGCATGTAAGCTTCATACATGCAATTGGAGTCACCAAGGAAGAGGAGAGAGAACAAGAGAAAAAAATAGTGACAAGATATATTTCCATTTGGATAAAAACTATAAATCCACAGATTGAAGATGTTCCAAGAAGCCCAAGCACATAAGGCATAAGGAAAAAACACCAAACTCCAAAGTAATCAAATAATTTGAAATGAATGAAAAAAGCAATAAATTTTAAAGTACACAGAGTAATGGTCATACTATTTACACAGGAAGAAACCAAAGAATGACACCAAATATTTCGTTGAAAGAACATTAGTCATAAAATGGTGGGGAAAATGCTATATATCTTTCAAAAGCAAAGGCAGAAAAAACACTTTTTCTGATACACAAAACAAAGAATTCTACACTAACAGAACTTCACTGTAAGAAATGATAAAGGAAGATCTTCAGGCAGAAATAAAATGGCACTAGATATACAAATCCGAATCTATGTAAAGAAATGAGTATCAGAAGAAGTAGCCACCTTAGAAGTATAAGACGACTTACTCTTCTAATCTTTATGAAAGATAATCAACTATTTAAAGCAAAATTCAAAGTACCTTGTACTGTGTATGACAACAACAGCACAAAGAACATATTGTCCTAAGATTCTTAAATATGGAGCACAAGGAAGTCGTCAAGGAAGATTCTATTAAAGATGGATAGTAGACATCCTAAAACAACCATAAAATAACTTAACAAAAATTTATACGTAATAAGCCAACCAAGGAAATAAAATGGAATCATAAAAAACCATACACAATCCAAAACAGGCAAAAATCAAGAAAAAGAAAACAAAGAACAGAGAGCAAAATAGTAGAATTAAATTCAGCTATATAAGCAATCACATTAAACATAAATGATCTAAACAACCCAACTAATAAGAAGATTCTGAGATTAGATTTTTTAAAAAATCAATACCCAACCATATGCTGCCTATAAGAAACTCACTTATATAAAGAAATATATTGGTTTGTCAGGTTTAGTGGTGCATGCCTGCAATCCAGTATTTGGGAGGCTGAGCCAGGAGAATCACAAGTTTGAGGCCAGTGAGCAGTAAGTTAAAAAGACCCTTGTTACAAAATAAAAAATAAAAACGGTTGGAGGTGTAGCTCAGTGGTAGAACACTCCTGTGTTCAATCCTCAGTAGCACAAAATAAAAGAAAAGAAGGCCAGGTATAGTGGTTCATACCTGTAATCCCAGTTATTGGGAAGCTGAGACAAGAGGATCACAGGTTCAAGGCCTACCTCAGCAACTTAGCAAGACTCTCAGCAACCAAGTGAGAAACTTTCAAAATAAAAAATAAAATAGGGCTGTGGATGTAGCTCAGAGGTAGAAAGCCCCTGGGTTCAATCCCCAATACCACAAAAAAAAGAAAGAAAAAGAAAAAGAAAAAAAGAAGGGGGAGAAGAAAGGGAAAGAAATGACTTAGTCAAAAGTAAAAGGATAGACACAAGAATGTAAATGATGTACTTAATGCCACAAAACTGTATACTTAAAAATGGTTAAGCTAAAGCCGGGTAGGTGTGGTGGCACACACTTGTTATCCCAGTACTTGGGATAGTTGGGAGGCTGAGACCAGAGGATCCAGGTTCGCTGCCACCATGCCTGGCATGAAAGCACCATGCCACCTCCGGGGGGTGGAGCTTTGTTCAGTCACCTTTTATGAGAAATACTTTACCTCAGCCCTTAGCTGCTAGCAGTAAGACTAGCTGTAGGTCCATCAAGTGGCAAACTACCCTATCAGAGCTAAATTCAACTTTGTGTTTCCATGTCCAGAGCTTTGGCAGGACCATGGCTTCGATCCAGCTTATTATCCCTTTATGTTTAGTACTCTTTGCAGTCCAAAATACCATCTTGTCTGTAAGCCCAGCTATGACTTTCTTGTCTTTTATTCTTTTAATGTCATGTATTTGGAGCAGAGGGCATGCACAAACTGCATCATCTTGCAGAAGATAGAGGAAGACGAGGAAGACAAGGAAGATTTCTTTAGGGAAAAGTTCCTAGTAGGAGGTTCACTAGGTCAACAGGTATACTCATTTAGGGCTTCTGGTTCATATTGTGAAACTGCCCTCCAAAAAAATGGTATCAATTTACATGACCATCAGTAGACAATACCCAGTTCTTCATTTACACCAGTTATTAAATTTATACATCTTTGACAAATTGACAAATGAGAAAACATTTCCCACACTGTAATTTATACTTCTCTGTTAGTCCTATTGAGTAACTTTCTGTATATTTATTGACATTTGCAGTAGTTCTTTTGTGAAATGCTTGTTCATGCTTTTTGTTCATTTTCTAATTTATATTTTTCAATTCTGAATCAAAGGATCTATATTTTATTGTCATGTAAAGACAATCAATCTGAATCTGGGTTTTTCACAATTTGGTTAGTTCAAATTTTTTTCATTTCTCAATTTTTTTATGAGCAACTTTCTAAAGAACTAATGTAGTTCCTAGCAGAGCTCACCTTGCTTGCAAGTCACGTTACACATTCCAACACTTTTTACATGTTCTCCAGAAGACAGCACCTTGTACTATACCTCATACTATTCCAAGGATTCTACAGTTAGCTATAGCATTTCTTGATCTCAAAAAGCTCTCTTTCAAGGGTAATTTTAAATATAATTAAACATCACAATTTCAAAATGACATACTTTTTAGTTCCTTGGATATCTTCTTTTTTTTTTTTTGGCTCTGGGGATTAAACCCAGAGGCATTCTACCTCCAAGTTATACCCCCAGCCCGATTTTATTTCTTATTTGGAAACAGGGTCTCACTAAGTTGCTGAGGGCCTCGCTAAGTTGCCGAGGCTGGCTTCAAACCTACGATCCTCCTGTCTCAGCCTCCCAAGTACTGGGATTACAAGTGTGTGCCACCACGCCCAGCTCCTTGTATATCTTGAATATCAAAATCTACTTGTCTAATCAACTTGGTCTTAAGTTCTCACCTATAACAATTTTAAGAATGTAGTCCATGTTTCAAAAGGAAAAGGAAGGTCTCCTAAAGAGAAAAATTTCTTTAATGAAAAGCAACAAAACTGGATCAGAACAGAAATAGTGGTGTTAGTGACTGTGGAAAGGATCAGAACTCTGGGGGAAGGACAGTTTATATATCTGAAGAATATATCAATATCAAAGTAGTAAGTACTAACAAAAGAAAATATATTCTTTCCTAAGGGCCAATGACTCAGCAGAACAATTCTAACTTCTTTTGATCCCATTCACTGTAACTGTCTAGCAAACTGTAATTTCCTTGGGCCAGCATCCAAGTAATTCTACTGAAAACAGATCCACTTACCCAAGATTATTCCTCACAATTAAATTCTGTCCATAATTTTGTAAGTGAATACAAGACTAAAGACAATACCATTTCAAACCATAAAAGAGAGACAACAGAATATTAAATGCAACTCCTTCATTGCTATTCTACCTATATTCTACCTCCAAGGATCTAATACATACCCCTTGGTATTTCCAAGAAGATAAATCCCTCCTCTTGGCCACACCTGTTCGGATGAAAAGGACAAACTCTCTCAGTTATATTCCAGGGTACTTTCTATCTTGAAATCTTATACTTTGGCAGTCTACTGGAAGGTCAGAGGACAGAGCTCCATGGGATTTCACCATGTGTCTTGCACGGCTTAGCATTAGCATGATCAAACTTAGCACTTTCCTGCTAGCAGTCCAACTATAAATAATCACACTTGAGACCAGTAGGGTATCTGTTTTCTTTGTAATTTTACAAAGCTTTGACCATTAAACCATGATCAAACAACCTGCCATGGGAAAGCAGATGCACGTGATGTTACAATAAAGTCATCAGTAAGTGACCTTAGTGACTGTCCATTTAATAATCCTTTGCTCTCTACTGTCCCTCTCAGGCGCTCCACTGTTTCCAAAGCAAGCGCTACATAATCAGACATTAAATATCTCCCCTTGTGTACCTGAAACTGAATTATACAAGATGTGATATGTTACTTTAACAACAACACAAAAATCCCTTAGCTGCTGACACAGCTATATAAACTATCAGTTTTGTCTAGTAGTGATGAAAAGTTAAGGAAAAATACCTGAAAGAATAACTTATTTAATAACTACTTTAGAGGTTTATGAAACAAAGTAGATATTTCTTTTTGTTTTCCTTGATCCATTCCCAGGATTCCAGAAAGTCAATACATCTCTTTATTATCACCATTTCTTGATTGAAGCATTGCATAGAATGCTATAATTTCACCAGAATACATTTGATAATCTTATTTCAATGTATGCATCTTATGTTCTCCAGTTCCCTCTCCCAATTATACCACTAATGAAAAATTACAATTGCTGGACTATCTGATAAAAAAAAGTGAGTAATAATTCTAATGAAGTTACTATTCTGCAAATATTCTGCAAGCCACGGCTTGCAGACTAATGTAACCATCACATGTGTGATTTCCTTATGCTATAAAATACAGAACTCCAAACTGAGATACAATAACCGGAGGACCAGGCTTTCCACTGAGGGATCTGGATTTTAACTGCAGATATATAGCTATCTCTTTAAGTAGCCTCCAACCACAAAGAAAACAGGTGTGCGAGGATAGCCTAAATAATGGTGAGGAGCACAAGCTCCACAACCAGACATTATCAGTTCAAAACCTGCCTCTGCCATTTACTAGCTGAGTGACCTTGAGCAAGTTACTCAACCTTCATGTGCCTTAGTTTCTCCATCTGCATCCCTTCTTTTCCTACCAAACTTCCTGTTGAGCAATTTAAGATAAATGCCCACAATTCCTACTGTCTCTTTTTGCCTTGACCCCGACCCCCACTACACACACACCCTCCCCCATGATCTGGCTTCTTCCACTACTATCCTACTAAAACAATTCTTCCCAAGGTCAATGACCAAACTCTACTTGCTAAAACCCAACACCATCCTTTCAGTCATTGGGGAAGCACTGGGCACAGTCACCTGCATCTCTTCTACAAATGCTCCTTTCCCTTGATTTCTGTAACACGCCTTCACTTTTATTCCTTCAGCCTAAGCTCCCTTCTTCTCCATCTCTGTTTTCAAGTCTTTCTTCTTCTGCCCCTGATACCCGACATTCCCTATCCTTCCCCTTCTTCTCACTCTACAAAACATTCTTCTTTTAGGCAACCTCATCTTCTTAAATGAGTTTATTGCAGGTAACTTTTAAATCCTTATCTTTGGCCCAAACCTATACTTAAAGCTGTCTCCAGGATATTTCAACATGAAAGTTCCCACTAGCACCTGAGATTCAATAAGACCAAAATCAAAGTCAACATTTCCCTTTCCTGACTTTCTAAAATCTGTTTCTCCTGTTTTTAATTGTAAGGTAATGTCATGACTAGCCTGACTACAAATTTCAGAATTCAATTCCCCTGTCCCTCCTCCTTCGTTTTATTCATATTTATTAAGTGTAGAAGATGGTTTTATTTATCCTAATTTTAATCCCTACAAAAAATAACCTTATGGGGATGGGCAGATATCATCATTCCCATTTTACAGAAATGAAAGCCAAGATTTAGACATCTTATTCAAGATCACAAATTCAGTATATTTCAGAGCTTAGCCTTGAATTCACGTGTTTTGGTCCACAAAGCCCAGTCTGCACATTACGGCACATTGGGAATGTTTATTTAAATCTACAGGTATACATTCCAGCCACTGCCTCTACTGATAGCCAGGTCTCAAGGAGACAACAGTAATCAAGACAGATGTGGCCCCTGCCTTCATGGAACTCAACACATTGTAGAAATGCCAGCAAATGATAACCAAACACAAAAATCAAGAGTGATACCACAGCACCTAACTTAAAAAATGGAATAGACAGCTCTCAGGGAAGGCTTTCCAGTGAACATAACATCTGAGCTGAGAACTCAAAATTGAGTAGGTATTAACTGGGATGGCTACTACCAAAAACAAAACAAAACAAAACAGAACAGGACAACTGTTGTTAGGAATGTAGAGAACCTGAAACCCCTGTACACCATTGGTGAGAACATCCATGTGTATAACATTATTCCTAAGAGCCAAAAGGTAGAGGCAACCCATCAGTGGAGGAACAGATGAACAAAATGTAGTATACACATACAATGGAATATCACTCAGCCTTAAAAAGGAATAAAATTCTTATACATGCTACAAAATTAACTTTGAAGAGATTATGTTCAGTGAAATAAGCCAGACACAAAAGTACAGAGATAGAAAACAATAATGGTGGTTACCAGGGAGCAGGGGAAGGTGGAGATAGAGAGAGGTGGCTTAGTGGGTGCCGAGCTTCAGTGTGGGAAGACAAAAACGTTCTGGAGGTGGACAATGGTGACGGTTGCACAACAATATACATGTACTCAATGCTGCTGAACCATACACTTAAAGTGGTTAAGATGGTAAATTTTATGTATATTTTAGTACAAGTTTTAAGATAAGTATCAACCACTATAAACAGTATGTATGAAGGACAGAAAGAAGAAAAATAACATGGAACATTTGAGAAATCAAAAGATTCAGGAAGGCTAGGAGAAAAAAGAACAGAAACACTCACATGCAGCTGTCATGCTTTCTAAACTAGAAATGATCTTCAGTGTGTGAGGCCACAGACTGTTCTCCAAATACAGCAACCGTGTATGATTTTCTGACATCATGGAATGATGTTAACAATTGCCTACTCAGAAATGAGAGTCTTCTCTAACTTCAAAGTCAGGAAACTTTCATCAAATTCCAAGAGAATTGTAAAGTTTTTCTAGGCTGAGGGTGCAGAGGAATCGTACTCACATTAAGTCTAAACCACAAAGAGTCTTACAGCTCCATGACAGCTTTCTGAAAAGACAAGTAGTACTTGTTGCTTTTGGAGAACAACCTAGTTCATGAGGGGGTAAAATGCCTTTGCCTGTGTTCTCTGAATATTCTGCAAATCTGAGCTCATGTTGCAGTTCATTAGAGCTCTGCTGGCTAGTTCTATTATATACAAGGTTATGCCAAAGTTTCCATTTTCAGAGTATCTCTCTCATCCATAAAATTCCATCCAGGCTGAAATTTGGTATACAAAATCCTTGCTTCAGAGACTATGTTTGTACATATGTCAATGATCATATTCAGAAAAGTAATAATAATAGGTAATAATAAGCAAGTTTAAGGCACACAGAACAGATTTCAAGCTGTTATAAAACTATCTCTTTGTAATGTATATCAGCTTTACAAATGTACCATAGTCTTACACTAGTATCTTTTGTTTCCAAAGTGAAATTTGGCGTGTGATTAATTTATTCAAACACCAGGTTCTTATTACTTACACAATATGCTTGAATAAGAAATTACAATATATTTGCACACTTATGGACAGAGCAGAGTATATACAATAAGGGACACTAACCCAAGACCTCCCTACACTTCTGTAGGTCTCCCTGCACCTCTGCAGGTCTCCCTACACCTCTGGTAATTGCCCCCATGAGACCAAGGAAGTACAATATAGGTAGAAGAAAAAAGGACAAGAAAATGTCAGTACCAACTATTTTCCAAGAAGACTGGATAATGGAGATAGAGGCCAGGCATGAATAAGGTCAATTTTGTACCAAATGCAGAACAGCACATAGCCAAGGTGTGGGGAGGGGGAGTAGGGACAGAGCAAAGATGAAAAAAATTTATAAACTTTAGTTATGACTTGAATCTGAAGACCTATCATATTATATTTTCCTCAACTCTGGAATGTGTACTTTTTTACTCCTATGGGGTGCATATTCTACAAATGTTGATAGAGCACTTGATAGGCAAGAAATGTGGTCTACTTTGCTTCTTGTTGGTCTTCTCACTAATCACTAAATAAATGTCACTAAACAAAAGCATGGTATTTCTGCATACCCACAATTATGGTGAAGTGAAAGAAGGAGATCTGAATGAGACAGGAAGATAAGGGGCCAGCCCTATAATAAAGCAATCATACAGAATCAGCAAAACATTTCTCTGGACTTGTTTTCCCATAAACCAGCAGCAGTGAAGAATTCAGTGTTTTCCTTCACTGATCTGAACCTCCACTAAAAACAATGGAGTCTAGACTCATTTGCCTTCTCTTTCATATTATCTTCATTGGCTTGGTTTAACTATAATTTCATTTGACTCACCTAGTCTTCTAGGCACCACTATATAGTCTAAGATGAAAGACATTTCTATGGTTAGTTAAATACACCAGATTTGCAGAGGAGATAAAATAGGAAAAAAACTTAAAAGGTGAGAAAAAAAATTCGCCTGTCAACATTGCATTAATAATCTCATCCATTCTTACCGACGTCAGTCCCCTCTCTCTTCAACCTTAGGTCTCAAATTCAATCGGCTGCAACTATATATGAGTCAGCTTAAAATGAGCAATCAGGTTTGTCCTGATAACAATTCTTTTGAAACCTAACACAAAAGAAAATTTTTAAAAAGAGAACTTTCATAAATTCTAGCTGACCAGTATAACTTGAGCCAAGAGGTACCTTTGCACTTAGGCCTTAAGGTCAGACAAATGCTTACTTTCCTTATCTATAAAATGAGTGGTGGTGGCTAACCTTTAACTTCTATCAATCCCTTCCAGGTGATTTCATGAGTACAAAATCAAAACAAGTATTAGTTGCATTTACCATAAAGAGGAACGCATCCTGACCCTGCTTACTCTTCCGATATAACAGCTGTTTTCACCTCGTTTTCCCCTTTGGCCCATAGGTGAGAGTGTAGACAGCAAGCTCCCCCTACCAAGACAAGCAGGTTGTCAAGCAAATTCTGCTGCCCTATAAACCGAAGGCAGGTGCTTTTCACAAGGATGATGTTTCTAAAGAACCAGTGCTCAAGTCACCCTTCGCCTCTCTGCCATCTTATGCTCCAACAGTGAGTCAGGAATAACAGACTGAAAGTTAATGGTTTCAGAGTACTGCTATTAGCATTTCAGTTTGCTTTTATGCTCTTGCACTCTGTTTCTGACTGTTACCTATTAAAACCTCATAGTAACAGAGACTATCCAAGTGGAGAACCAAATTCACAGCAGTCAAAAGGAATCTGGAATAATAATTCAGACATTCGAAATGCATAACTGATGTTTGTGTTTATAAGAAAGCACATTATCTCATAAGCTAAATTTGAGATAATCTCTTCTGAATCCTATTTCATTCATGAGCCAGAGTTGAATTTTCTGACTTTATTTCCATTATGCTCTGATCTGCCAAAAGATACAGTGTGCACTGCCACTCTGTCTTGAATGCACACTGTCAAAAATGCCTGGAGCCACAGAGCCATAGCAGCGCCACCCTGGGCAGCACACACAGCTTGCTTTCTCCACTCCTAGTATGCCCCATGGTTCAGAAAGAGACGTTTTCTCATGTATAGCCAATAATCTCATAATTTAACAAACACTTTTAAAGAAGGTTCATCATGAAAAAAGAATGTGCATGACCACTAAACAGTTTTCCCTAATCCAAAGTACTTCCAGATCCATCTCCTCCTCCACAACAAGCCACTTCACTCCAATAGCTTCCTCCTGGTCTTCTGCTTGTCCTCTGCCTACAGCCCACTCTCCACAGAGAGCAAAGCAACCTCTTTTAAAAGGAGATCAAATCACATCACTCCCTTGCTTAAAACCTCTTACCTTCTTAATGAGCTCCCACTGCACACAGAGTAAAACCCACTCTTCATCATGACTTTCCTGATTATAGACGCCTCCCTCTCATTCACCAGTCTCTAGTCATGAAAACAGGCCTTCTCTCTGTTCCTTATATAATACATTTATCTCTAGGCTTTGCACAATTTTCTCTTCCTCACCTATTCATTCCCAAATGGGCCCAAAACAGCAATCCTATCAAAAACAGCACCCACATGCTAGCCACAAACTATCATATATCCTTTTTATTTATCCGTATTTATATATGTCTGTCTCTCCCACTAGGCTATAAGTTCCACAAAAGCAGGACCCAAGTATAGCTTCCTTTCTTCTTTCATTCAATAATTATTTGTGTCTACTTTGTGCAAAGTGTCTTTCTAGGTACTGGGATTCAATAGTGAACCAAAGAGGCAAAAATTCCTCTCAGATGCACTGAAGCTCTGCATTTCCCACAGAGTCCCCAGTGATGAAATCCTTAGGTTCTGCTGTGCTTCAGCAAAAATTTTAAAAATATTTCCATTAGTCCAATCGAGTTATTAATGGATGGAATCTTCTGAGGTTGGTCTCATACTTATAAGTAATATATAAGCCAGGCATGGTGGCACATACCTGTAATCCCAGTACTTGGGAGGCTGAGACAGGAGGACTGCATGTTTGAGGCCAGCCTCAGCAACTTAGCGAGATGCTCAGCAACTTAGCAACAAGACCCTGTTTCAAAATAAAAACGGATGGAGGTGTAGTTCGGAAGCAGAACAACTCTGGGTTCAATTCCCAGTACCCTCCAAAAGAAACCCCAATAAGTAATATATAAGCTACGGTAATATCAAAAACCTAGCTCTAATATAAGTATTTAGAGCTAAGTGTTGTCCGAAGGCTACTTAATACCACCTCCTAAGAAAGCACATTTGCTTCCTAATCCTAACCTCTTTTATAGTTTTCTCGTCCATTACAACCTCCCCCCACTTGTAAGCCCTCTGCACTTCCACACTATACCACCTTGACAGAGGTAAACTGAGTTAACGGATATTGAAATGGTTAGATATATGTGAATATATCTGCAACATGTAAGTTCTAACTCCAAATACAGTCCATTTCTTTTTTTAGTTTAGTTTTAACATAAGGAACATCATTTATCTATTCAATGACTGGTAGTAAAACCTACTTGGCAATTACCTGTTAGATTTGTCACACCCAATTTAGCACTTCAGCAATTATAATAAGTAAAGACCAAATGTGAAATCACTTAAGTCTAGTCTCCTTTTTGCTGGTGGGATGCCCTGAGTTCCACCCAGAGGAGCCCATCACTGCCAACACCTTGACAGCTCACCTATTTTCAGGTCTGCTGATATATGCCAAGCTAGCTTTCCTCCAACTCAAGGAAGAGAAATCCTAGAAAAGCACAAATCTATCTCTTTTGTTCCACAAAAAAAGTATTCACTCATGAAAATCACCATGTAACCAATCTATACTCAGGTCATATGCTGAACCTAGTTAAAGAGCTAGCCACACACATGGAAAGGTACAAGAAGAGCCAAACGGGAATATTTCCAGTTTAGGTATTATTAGTCTGATGTTTAGCTTCATTTGTCTCCATGATTTCAGAGAGTTTTCAGGGTATAAGTGTACAGAGAGCAAGCATACTACTGGACTTTGCGGAGCCTCCTGTACAAAACCATGTACTGAAAAGTACATCAAATCTTTGAGCAAAAGGAAGATGCTATTAATACGAATATCAGGTCCAGGTTCTAAGATTAAGCATTCATGTTCACTACTCACCTATAAGGCAGTGATATCTAGGTAGATTTGGCTGTCATTAAAACCACCTACTGAGTTATCATTTTTCAGTACAGCTTCCAAGCTCATGCCAGCCCTACTGATTCCAAATGCCCAGGAGTAAGATGTGGATGCCTGTGTGTGGTGTTTCTGAAGCCCCCCAGGTGAAGTGAAGACCAGCCAGGTTTAGAAACCAGGCACCCACAGAAACTAAAACCTGAACGTGAATGTCATCAGAAGTCTGGCAGGTACGTGAGCAAAGCAAGTGCATAAAAGTCATGGAAATGATGGAGTACGCATTCAAGTTAAATTTCAAAAAGTACTGAGGAGCCAGCAGTGGTGGCACACACCTGTAAATCTCAGTACTTGGAAGGCTGAGAGAGGAGGATCGCAGGTTCAAGGCCAGCCTCAGCAACTTAGTGAGACCTTCAGCAACTTAGCCAGATCCTGTCTCAAAAATTAAAAAAAGTAAAAGAGCTGGGGTGTGGTTTGGAGGTAGAATGCTCCTGGATTCAATCCCCAGTAGAGAGAGAGAGAGAAGAGAGATAGACAGACAGACAGACAGACAGAGAGAGAGAGAGACAGAGAGAGAAGGAAAAAGGGAGGGACAGAGGAAGGGAGGGACGGAGGAGGGAGGGAGGGAGGGAGGGAGGGAGGGAAGGAAGGAAGGAAGGAAGGAAGGAAGGAAGGAAGGAAGGAAGGAAGGAAGGGTGAGGACCCAATTTAGCCTGTTCCGCTTGATTTTGTTACTTTTTGTGTTTAGACTAAAATTCCTTGAAGCCTGACACCATGCCTCATTCATTTCTGTGCCTGATACAGGTTCAGTCAATGTTTGTTAAATTAACTGATAAAGATGGGTGAAATCACAACTCTTCTGACAAGACGAGAACTGCCAGGGGAACTTTTCCTCACTCATTCATTCATTCAAACAAAATTTACTACTCACCTATTATGCACAAGGCTCTAAGGACTGAGCTGAGTCAAACTGACAAGATTCCCACCCTGTGGTATTTACATTTTGGAAGGGCAGAGAAAAAAACAGACATAAACATTCATAAATAAGCCAATTATAGACAATAATGAGTGGCATTCAGCATAAAAATGGCTGCATTTTGTCTTGATGGTATTTTAAGCCACACAGGTGTCAGTGAAAGAAACTGACTTAAGAGAAGCTGAAAGATATCCCCTTCATTGGGAAGGGGAGGGGTCGGGAAGTTCAGAGTTACACACTGAAAGCTCCGCCATTCTCCCTGTTAAGAGACCCTGCACAAATCACTAAATCAATCTAGAGGAATAAGATTAAATGATCTCTAAGACTCTCTAGCTCTAAGGTTTTATATTCTAGGAAGGACGCCTTCGCAAAATTTCCCACACTATGAAAATCATGCCCAGTCTAGAGTGCCCAAATACTCTGAGGTGCCATTCCTCAATGTTGCCATTCCTCAACAGTTACACATTATTGTAAACTGAAAATATTTCCAAGCATTCCAAGAGTCCACCTCCACAGTTTACCTAAGGCCAAACCACAGGCTCAGATATTTCCTGTCACAGAGCAGTGGCCATTGACACACCTGGGCTAGGTTAGGAAACTGGCTCTGCCGCAGGTCCTAGAGCAAAGGAAGCTACAGTGAGGAAGGAACCAGAAATTAGTTAAATTTCCCTCGTCCAATAAACATTATTAGGGCACTGCAGTAAGACAAGCACTAGTCTAGGTCCTAACAAAGAAAAAACACTAAGACACAGTCTTCTCCCTTAAGGACCTTGGTCTATCCCGTGTAGATTCTAAAGCCGGGTTCCAGAGGCTTCCTGAACCCCATGAAAGTAAGTGCAAAGTTTAGGGTATATGAGCACTCTTCTGGGAAGAGGGTCCATTGCTTTCATGAGATTCTCAGAAGGGTCGAAAAGGGGACACTACACAAAACACTGTAGAAAAGCTCTCTGTCATACCAGTTTGCATTGAATAAACAAGGCAACTGAGGTTTAAAGAAGTTAAGTAGTATGCCAAGACACAGCCAAGAAGTGGCACGGCAAAAGCCGGGCGTGGTGGCGCACGCTTGTAATCCCAGTACTTGGGAGGCGGAGACCGGAGGATCCGGGTTCACGGCCAGCCTCAGCTACTTAGTGAGGCCCTCTGCAACTTCGTGAGACCCGGTTTCAAAATAAAGTATAAAAAATAGGGCCAGGGGTGTAGCTCGGAGGTAGAACGCCCCTGGGTTCAATCCCCGGTACCACAAAAAAATAAAATAAAATAAAATAAAAAGGAGTGGCACGGCAAGAGGCTGGGGGTGGCTCAGTGGCAGAGGACATACCTAGCATGCTCAAGGCCCTGGGTATGATCCCCAACATGGGGATAAAAAGTGGTACAGCAGAAATTTGAACCCTGACCTGCCAATCCAAAGCCAGTATTTTTTCCTTTGTACTAAGCTCACTGACAAGGAGAGGAGGGGTAAAGAATGAGTCATTGAAGGCCCCATGGACCAAAGACCATAATCATGCTCTGTCAGTGGCAAGGCAGATCCAAGCCTACTATTTTCTAGAGACTACGGGAGCCAACACTGCAAGTTTTCAGCTTCTGCCACCATCCACAAGAATAAGATGGCAGAAGTACAAGAGTCCAAACTAAGGCTCATGTCTTCAGGGGCCCTTTCCATTCCACAGTTAAAGCACACCAAGGTCCTCAGACAGCACAACCCCCAGGTCACCATCCTGCGTAGCCCCATGACAAGAACCTGGGTACCTTTTCGTCCAGTCCTTGAATTTGGCAGAGGTGTCCACTCTCCTAACTTGCCTCTGTGCCTAACTTTTGGCCTTGATAGCCCATATTCACACAAACAGCTACTACCATTTGTAAGTCCTGTTAGAATTTACTTTAAAGGCAACCTGAAGATCATGTGTCAAACACAACAGATTCTGAAGTACAGAAATGTCTACTTCTGTACTGTGGCACAATGTAAAGGCCATGGCCTTTGGAATCAGGAGTTGGTCTAAATCTCTGTGCTACTACCATTTAGTAGCTGTGTCTTCTAGTGTAAGTTACTTTACCTCTCTGAACCCTGATTGGTCAATTTATAAAACAGAGATAAAGCCGGGCGTGGTGGCGCAGGCCTGTAATCCCAGTACTTGGGAGGCTGAGACAGGAGGATCACAGGTTCAAGGCCAGTGTCAGAAAATTAGTGAGATCTGTTTCCAAATAAAAAATAAAACAGGACTGGGGATGTACCTTGGAGGTACAATGCCCCTGGGTTCAATCCTTAGCACCACCAAAAAAAACAAAACCCAGAGATAATAATATTCCATATTTTAATAATCTACAAAGATTCAGTGAATACCTGTGTACCAAGCACTGTTTTAAGCTCTAGAGGTACAGATGCAAATGGAAAGGTAAAGTTCTTTCCCTCATAAAGTTCATATTCTAAGTGGAAGAGACATAAAAATAGCCAAAAGATCAGTAAAAAAAATAGATTTAATAACCTTAATTGCATTAAAATAATAATAATTAACAGTTCTTGGTCATGTACAATATATCAGAAACTATTATAAGACACTGTAAGCATTAATTTATTTAGTTCTCACAATGAAGGCTATATTATTTCCATTTTATAGAGGAGAAAACTAAAGCCTTGAAAGGTTACATAACTCATCCAAAGTCACACTCGGTCTCATAGACAAGCCTTTGATTATCTGTTTGTTTGCTTGGGGCCATGATTGAAATCCAGGCAACCCAACAGTAGAGCCTCACTCTATACTGTATCGAGTGATCTAATGAAAACAGAACGTGGTGACACAAAGGAGGAAGGCTGCTGCCAGAGCTTGGCTGGTGAGGGAGGCACCCGGAGCAGATGTCACTTCAGGTGAGACACAAATCACAAGAGGCCCAGCCCAGGAAAGAGCTGGGGAAGGAGCAGTCCAATCAGAGCAGCTGGTGCAAAGGCCCTGAGGAAGAGCCAGGCTGGTGGCCTCCAAGGACAGAAAGAAGGCAGTGAGTCTGGAGCGCAGGTGGGTTCTCAGGGATGGGAGAAACCAGATCGTGTGGGGCTTGTCAGCCAGGGCAGAAGGACCTCACTCTGTGCACTGCAGTCATCAAATGGCCGTAAGCAAGGAGGTAACACACCTTAATCCACATTCTTAAAATATGAAGCCAAATGAATGGATTATGAAAGGAAGGAGAGTGAAAAGTGGAGGCAGGAAAACCAAACTGGGGGTGCCAAATTCCAGGCAAGAAATAACGATGACTTGGCCTATAGAAATAGTAACAGAAGTAAAGAGAAGTGCCCCGTATCAGAAAGTCACAGTGAGGATTCGATGAAGGTGCAGACACACAGCGGGCGTTTACAAATACAAGTTACCTTCCCTGACTAACGTTAATAAGAGGTTTGGAACACGACTATAAATCATGCCCAAAATGACTTAAGCCTCTATCGATGCCCCCACCCCACTTTCTCCAAGGAAGCCTGTCACTTAGAGAGTAAACTGGGAATGCACCAAATTCAAAACACAATAGAGAATTGGTCTATTAAAGGAGCTGGACTGTTAAATTAAAACCGATTCTGTGTGCCAAGCTGAGACACAAAGGGATCAGTCTTCTCGAACAATAAAGACCAGTTAAGAGGAGACTCCAGTTACACAATCTCCTCCTCTTCACCCTAAGGCACTTGGCTGGAATCTTTTTTTAATAGAAAAGACAAACTCTTGAGTAAATGTAATAATTGTTTCAATGATGTGCCCCAACCACCCAAGAAGTTAAAAAAAGAAACTGGAAAATTGGGATTCTTCTATTACATGATCAGTTTGCTGTTGCCTCAAGGCCGGGCTCTACTCGCACCAGCAAGGGATGTTGCTATTTAGAGATCTGACAGCGATTTAAGAGGCAGAAAGATTGCCAAGTATCAATAAATAAATAAGCAAGCAAACAAAACAGTCAACGGTTTGTCAGTGAGGCCAGGAGACTGAAAGAATTCGAGCACGTTGCTCAAAATAGGTGCTTTTTTTTAGAGAAGACTGCCCTTACAAATGTCCCAAACAGGAGCTCCTATGGCGGGGTCACCACCTCAAAAACAACTCATCTCTGCGGCATTTGTCATTCATTATCTTTCCAACAAAAATTAAATAAATAAATAAATAAATAAATGCAATCAAGTTGATTTAAGTTAAAGATTAATGATCACCAAAGGCAGATTTTAAAAAAAAAAAGCCTCCCTGTGTTTCTTAAATTCAAAAAAATCAAGTCCCTAGAAATCGCAACACTCACCTAAGAGCAATCCACAAACAGGAGAGAAATTCTCTCTAGCCTCACTCAGCCTAAATTCCAGAGGAAATCAGGCTTGAAGAAATAACCACTAAAACTCTTGTTCCACTCTTTGAATTTTTAACAATTCAAATCTTCCTAATTACCTATACCAGTGGTTTGGGGAAAGTTCCACATGATCAAGACTATTTTCATAATAATACTAGTGTTTGCTTTGTTCACTCTGCTGACACATCTACTGATAGTTAAAAAGAATGGTGGGTAAAACTGCCTATGCCTTGGCACAAATCAAGCCAGAGGCACCAAACTGCACTAGGGGAAATTGGTTGACTAGCATTTTTCTGCTTAATCAGCCTTGGGTATTTAGCAGACCTTTTCTCAAAAATTAATGAAGTGAGCCTATTGATTCAAGGGGGGGAAAAGCTGACCATAGGTGCTGCTTATTAAAAATGCAAATTTTAAGTTAATATCAGAAATTTGGAAGTGTTGTATTTGCCACCTTGAGCTTGGCAGCTCCCCCATACTTACGACTTCTCTGAGAGGATCAGTGGTGATATTAACGATTGTGACTCTTTTTACACTGTGTAATAAAATGCATCAACATTTGGAATATCTGCATAACTCAGTGATCTAATAATTTTCCAAAAGATCAAAACATGATTTTACAAAGTCCTATATAGGTAAGAGATTCATTCACAATACAAAATAAACCAGCAGTTTTTAATAGAACAGACTAGGAAAAGTTCACTGATATGGTTTCAGATTCCACACTACAACTAACCCTTCAGAGACCATCCCTTGTCGTAGGGGGCCATGGCACACACCTGTGACCCCAGCTATTCAGGAGGCTGAGGCAGGCCAGTCTGGGCAATTTAGCAAAACCCTGTCTCAAAATTAAATGTTAAAAAGGGCTGGAGATGTAGCTCAGTGATAAAGTGCCCCTGGGTTCAGACCCCAGTACCACAAAGAAGAAAAATAGAACTATCACTTCTCTAAAGAAAACGTGGTATTATACACAACTGAATACTACCGATCCTTTAAAAAGAAGGAAATAATGTCATTTGTGACGACATGGATGAATCTAGGGGATGTTATGTTAAGTAAAATAAGCCAGGCACAAAAACAAACAGGTACTGCATGATCTCACTTAGATGTGGAAACTAAGAGTAGAACTCACAGAGGCAGAGCAGAACTGGGAAAGGAGAAATGCTAGTCCAAGGGGACCAAGTTCAGTCAGGCAGGAGGAACAAGTCCTAGTGATCTACTGGACAGCACAGTGACCACAGTTATTACTAATGTGTCTTTTAAAATCTCTGAAAGAGTAGATTTTAAATGTTCTAGCTACAAAGAAATGTTAAATATGTGAGCAATGAATATTAGCTTCGTTGTGAATGTTAATTAGCTTCATTTAATCATCTCACAATGTATACATGTATCATAACACCACACTGTACCCCATAAATATATACAATTATTGTCAATTTAAATTTTTTTAAATAAACTGTCTCTTGTCGAGTTTTAGTATAATATCAAAGAAGAATATCCACATTTAGTAACTGAAGAACTCCCCTCTTCAATTAGTGTCTACGTGAGACTGGATTTTGTTTATACACTTCAACCAAAATAACGACTGAAGGGAAAGCATCTATGAGAATCCAGCTTCTATTAAACTGGACATTAAAGAGATTTGCAAAA
The DNA here is from genome assembly GCA_004027185.1 of Glis glis. NCBI lineage: Eukaryota > Metazoa > Chordata > Mammalia > Rodentia > Gliridae > Glis > Glis glis. The sequence goes on from PVJS01022010.1 coordinate 19,023, forward strand.
ACGAAAAACAATGCCACTCTGACTAATTTCTTCGTATTGGAAAACAGGTCTTTTTCATTAAAAATATTAACATATTATGGGTTTTTTTGCTATTCTTAAATGAATAAAGGCTTTCATTCCTGCTTTAGTTCCTAATTCAGTAAATATCAATAGATAGATATAACCTCATATAAACAAAAGGTTCTTGGTTCCTCAATAATTTTCAGAAGTATAAAAGGGTCCTGAAGCCAAAATGTTTGAGAACCTCTGGCCTAAAGCAAATAAATAAAAGCTGCCTTCTCACACACACACCCTGTAAAAACAAAAACCAGAAAGAAGACAAACTGAATTCTTTGGACTTTATTGTGTAATTTGCTTAAAGCCCATGGGCCTTGCTAATTTGCATGTCTGATTTACTCAGAATCCGTTCTTCCTCCTCCTCTCTGGCAAGAAACCACAGACAAATTCCATTGCTGTTTCGCAACCCGCGCTTTAGCAAACTGCAATGCAGTGGTATAGACGTGGAGCTTATCCAGTCTGGCAAACAGGGATAAGGAGCTCAACTCCAGGGTTTTCCCTCCCAGGGTCCTCTTCAAATACTAAATCCACAAAACACAATGTTAGTTTGCTCAAAGCAAATAGTTAATTTGTCCTTTCACTAGAAATCAAAAGGACAAAATCACACAGATAGAGTATTGCTTCAGCCCCCACACTGACCCTCTGCCATCCCCTTTTTCCCAAGCAAGTGGATGGCTAAGCCATGAAGAATCAACAAATCAATCAATCCATAGCAAATATTTATACTGCCTACATGAGAAAAGGAGGATATACAGTCATAAAATGAAAACCAGCAATGCCAGTAAAAAATAAAAATGTCTTAGTAAATAGTGCTATAAAAAGTAAGAACAAAGGAGAAAAAATGACATCCCAAAGTGGTCAAGGGTATGAATAAATGAGAAGAAAGAAGAAAACTAAAAGCAGGTAACAAGGTAACAAAGCTAAAAAGTTAGTAACCAAAGTCAGTGATCAAACGTCAGTGATTAGACCTCTTGGCTAAAATTCACTTTGGGCAGGGGAAAGGGGAGATAAGGCTAGAATGATAGATTGTACCCTGATTATGGAAGGTCCTGAAAGTCAAACTAAGTGGTCTGGGTTCTATCCTGGATGTAATAAGGAGCCACAAAAGGCTTTTGAGAAGGACAGGAACACAATAAAAGCATGCTTTTTTTTTTTTAATTTGTTGTCCTGTTTTTTAAACACTAATCTATTTATAATATGGCTGAGTTCAAAGAAACCAAAACTGGAGGTCAGAGGCCCAGATAAGGAGACTATTGAAAAAGACCAGGGAGACATGAGCTGAACATGAACAAGGAGACGGCAATGGAATTGAAAGAGTCGAGGGTTACGGGAGGCAGGGAGATCTGAACTCCAACACGGTGCCAAGCAAGGTGACTGGGAAAGGTGGGCCATGCACAAAAGGAAGTAAGTCTGTGGCACCGACAGCACACCTGAGGGGCCTGCGAGCCAGGTTCTGTGCTGGGCAGTAAATGAAATACTGACTTGGAGGTAAACATGTGATTTTAAACATGCTGGGAGAGCACGGTAGATGGGAGAGACTGGCACACAGCACCCTTCCAACCTCCTATATTGTCCCTTCCCATGCTGCAGCGAGGGTCTGGAGAGGATTAGGCTCCACGATCAAATGACCCCATGTAAGTCTAGAAGCAGAAATAAAACAGAGGCCATCATCTTGCTGCTTTAGTTGTGGAAACCCCGAGTATTCTGCAACATTCCAGGATTTGACCATTAGCTCCGTAATCTCAGAGGCACATTCTCATGGTGGTACCTTCCTGATCCCTGGCTGCAGCTACAGTTGTATATATCAACCTTTCTAAAACTTGCTTCCTGATTCCTCCCTATGCTGCCTGTGTGTGAAAGATTCGCAGATCACCTGCAAACCAGTCTGTAATGTTGTTTCGGAGGCCCAGCTTCTAGAGGCTCAGCCTTGCGCCCATCTCTCTGGTGCTCCTGAGAACTTCATAGGAACCTATTTCTCTATCTTACACAGTTCTCTTTCCGGCAACCAAATCTGGACATACACAATCTGTTTGAGGCAGAACAACCAAGTGAAACAATCTGATACACGTTTAAAAGAACAGAACTAGAAGCCAGGCATGGTGGCGCACGCTTGTAATCCCAGTACTTTAGGAGGCGGAGACCGGAGGATCCAGTTCGTGGCCAGCCTCAGCTCGCGCACACACGCGCGTGCACGCTCTCTCTCTCTCTCTCTCTCTCTCTCTCTGTCTGTCTCTCTCTCTCTACTTAGTGAGGCCCTCCGCAACTTCGTGAGACCCGGTCTCAAAATAAAGTATAAAAAAAAAATAGGGCCGGGGGCGTAGCGCGGAGGTAGAACGCCCCTGCGTTCAATCCCTGGTACCGCAAAAAAAAAAAAAAGAACAGAACTAGAACTTGGAAGCCAAGCCAGGCCGTAAATAGGTACTACCTGAACAGATCTAAAGTCTGAGACCCCAGACTGTATTAATCCATTCTCCACAATTTCTACAATTCATCATCAAATTAATAACAACCAAAAAATCCTCTTAGCTCCAGATAAATGTAACAGCACCTGGTATTTATCAGGAGCTATGAAAATAAATATAAACAAAGGTATTTATTTTTAAAGTCCTTGTTTCTTTTTTTTTCTTTTTTTGTGATGGTGGTACTGGGGATTAAACCCAGGGGCATTCTACCTAAGCTATACCCCAACCCTATTTTTATTTTTTAATTTTGAAACAGGGTCTCACAAAGTTGCTGAGGGTCTCACTAAGTTGCTGAGGCTGGCTGTGAACCCATAATCCTCTGTCTCAGCCTCCCAAGTGCTATGATTACAGGCATGTGCCACCATGCCCAGCTCATTTCATTTTTACCTGGCATAGGAAACCAAAAGGGTGAGTATTATGATCTCAATTTTAAGACATGAGAGAATGAAACCTAGAGAAGGTCAGGAATTTGCCTAAGGTCACAGAGGGTAAGTTAGTGGTCCAACTAAAGTATTTCTTGCTTTAAGCCTATTTTCTCCCATTTAGTCTTCTGTCGGTTAATTCTGACCATGTTCTAAAGTAGGTGTTAAAATTGTTGGTGTAGAAATATTAGGAGCCTAAGAGGGCTTGTAAAACCACAAAGAATTAAATGGGGCCTAACTTACAACCATGGAAAAAATTAAAATTCCATGTGTAATTTTCTTCTCCAATTTTAACCTAAAATATGGTGCCTGTGGCAGGCCTGCCGTTCCGACGACACACTTCCAACACACACAGTTCTGAGTAGCAAGTGTCATCCAATTATTCCAGCAGCTATTCATTTATTTTTCTATCATTCTACGAGTTGGAAAATTAACAGTGTTGTGTTTACAGACCTTCACTAGGCCCTTACATAACAGCTCAGAAATGTTTATATTATACACAACTCTAGGTTGAAGAAGCTCAAAAGCAAGTTAATATAAACCTACTCTGAACAAGTGTGCAGAAAGTAGCCCTGTTAGACAGAGGTTAAGCTTTGACCTTCCCAACTTTTCCCATAGAATGCACAATCCATCACGTATGAAAACAGGGCGGAGATGTGAGGTGTTGGTAAGTATCCCTGTTAGTGAGAAATTCTGCTAATTATTACACCAAATAAGCATAGTTAACAGGCCATGGCCACAGAGGGGCATGTTTCAGGGCATTAAATAGCTGCATAGGGTGGAAAGGAATATATTACACTATGCCCTTTACCAATAAAACAATTTCCCTGACACCTAGAAATCCAGTCAGCTGGAGCAAGAGTAAAGTGCTCAGGCTCCGCTGTGTGGAGAGTGGTACTTCAGCGCCACCTAGTGACGCGCATGTGCGGAGCGCGGGGTGATGGCAGATCTTCAGCCTAAAGTAGGACGAGGAAGTGGGGCTAAAGAAATCACAGCTTGAGGGGTTCGGGTGGTGTAGCTCAGTGGTAGAACACATGCTTAGCATGTGTAAGGCCCTGGATGTGATCCTCAGTATAAAAAAAATCACATTCTGAGGGCTCCTTAAACTAGATACTTGCTTTTTAAAGCATACATATTTTTTCCTTTTCTCCCCACCTTAGCCTTCCTAAGTAGCTATATCTCAACATGAACTCCACAGTAGTCATTTTCCAGAAATTAATTTTATTTTGCCACGAATCTTCTAGCAGAAAGCCCCTTCACAATTAAATGTCCCAAGGGAGAAAGAGACAGGAGAGGGGTGGTCAGTTAAGACTGAATAGAACTAAAGGTGTCAAAACCCACAAAACAAATAGGAAAAGCAGCAAATTTTACATAATATACATGAACATGGTTTGAAAAGCAGAAAAACTTGCCAATCTATGGCAAGAATTATCTGACAGTAAGGATTATGTAACCTTGGAGAAATATTTTTCCCATAGAAAGTATTTCCAAGCTGCTGATTTCTTCTTTTTCTTTTTTGAGGTACTAGGGATTGAAGCCAAGGGTATTCTACCTGTGAGCTTCACCCCCAGCCCTTTTTTATCTTTTATTTTGAAGCAAGGTCTCACTAAGTTGCTGAGGGTCTCCCTAAATTGCTAAGGCTGGCCTTAAACCTGCAGTCCTCCTATCTCAGCCTCTCAAGTACTGGGATTACAGGCGTGCACCACCACACCCAGTTCCAAGCTGCTGATCTCTAATGTAGCCCTGGATAGATAGATTGGATATTCCACGCAAAGATAGTGTCATCCTCAGAACAGCAACCAGGGCACAGAAATCATGTCTTTCTCATGCTCATGGCTTGATGAAAAGAGATTTGGTCAAACTGTTATAGATGTAGGAGTGAACAAAAGCAAAGTCACTGCCTCATGGAGTTTACATTCTAGAAGAGGAGACAGGCAAAAACCAGACAGGAAAACAGGTAGTTTATCACATGGGGGTAACTGATACAGAGAAAAATAAAACAGGGTAATGGGAACAGAGAACCTCAGCGGGCAATGAGAGGGGAAATGCTATTTCAGGGGTAAGCAGAGAGAGTCTCTAGAGAATATGATGTTTAAATTGAGACCTAGAAGAAACTAGAGAAGCAGCCACGCAGACATCTGAGGCAAGATAGTTCTCAGAGAAGAGAACAGTAAGTACACAAAGGACCTGAGGCAGGAAGCGCTTGCCCAGTTTGAGAAACAGATTTGGAGGAGAGTAGGTCAGACAGAGAGGATGTGAGGAGCAGATCAGGGAGAAAGACAGAGATTTGTTTTGTTAAATAGCAGCTTTGAGACACAATTCATAGATCATACAATTTACCCCCTTCAAAGTGTACAAATCAGAAAATATATTCACAGAATTATTCAATCATTACCATTACTTATTTTCAGAACATTTTCATTACCCCCAAAAGAAACCCTGTATCTACTAGCAGTCTCCAGCTCCTGGCAATCACTAATCTATTTCCTGTCTCATAGGTTTGCCTGTTCTGCCTATGGAATCGTGGAATGTATGGCCTTTTGTCACGTTAGCACATGGTTTCAAGGTTCATCCATGTTGTAGCATGTATCAGCATGTGCTCCGTCCTTTTTATTGCCAAATAATATCCCACTGCATAGATACAGTACATTTTTATTATCTCATTATCATTTAGTGAACACATGGGTTTTTCCTACTTTTTGGCTATTATGAATAATGCTGCTGGGAACATTTATGTATTAGTTTTGTATGAACATGTTTTCATTCCTTCTAGGTTAACTGGGAGTACAATTGCTGAATTATGTGATAACTCTATGTTCAGCATTTGGAGGAAACAAAAGAGTTTGAGCAGAGGAGAGACATGATCTGATTTTTTTTTCAAGATATACCTTGGTTGCTGTGTAGAGAAATGCAAGGAAAGAAGCAGGGAGACTAGTTAGGAAGAAATTGCGATGGCCCAAGGGAGAAGCTAATGGCTTGGAGAAGGATGGCAGAATATATTTTGAAAATAGAAGCAACAGAGTTTGCTGGTGGATGAGATGTTGAACAGGAAAAAGGGTCAAGGAAGTATCTAGGATTCCTGGCCAGAACAACTGGAAGGATGAAGTTGCCATGTACTGAGGAAGATGACTAGAGGAGGAACAAGAAGTACCCATTCCTTCCCAGACCTCCCGTCTCTCAGGGTTCCCCACACTCCACTTTCAGAGACCCTGAAATGCTTGATCATCAGAAGTAACCGCCACATTTACTTGCCAACCCCTTTCAAGAAAGTCTCTCCTGGCCCCAACCTGTAGCAGAATCCTTTAAAGGGATCCTGGACAGTTTGCTTTCTGTAATCAATCAACCAAATTCCAATTGCTAAATGTATAAATGAGCAAAGAATAAGAAGAACCAAAAGCTAGTGTAATGAAGTAACCCCTAGCAAGATCCATCATTAAAAGGAGATTTTCAAACTACATCTTCTAAGCATCCATTCAGAAGTGTCTCATTTTAGAGCAATGGGAGAATTTAGGAACAGAAAGCCATAGTCTGAGAGGCCATCAGTGACTCAGAAGGAAGATCAAAGCCTACCCCCAACACTTAATTCATGTTCCTGAATTTCATGGCAGCAAATATTTTATTAGAAACTAAAAGGAGGGGAAAAAGAAGAGGAGCATAAGGAGGAAAATATTTGAGCTCAAAAAGCAAAATGTGTTTAGTCACCGTCATTACACACCTTTTCAAAGCAACCAAAATATGTTTGTACACACTAAGAATAAACAACAGGACTGTTTTAAGACCTCTGTAAGTAAGCCATGATCCTGCTATTTTTGAAGGTCCCGCACCATCAAAATAAACATATTAAGTTGTGCCCAGACTTCTCATTAAAGTTTCTCTGCAATAAAACAAATTGAATGGATTTTTATAATTTTATGTTTGAGTTATTTTAGCCTTGAGGAATTCATTTTAATTGAATATAATTTCTCAGCAATCACTGGGCATACGTGGGAGTTCTTGGAAATTAGAAAAGTCTTACAAATATTTTCAAGTATAATAACATTTTTTGCATACAGAAATGTGCTACCTTAGGAAACTGATATAAGGCTATATTTTATAAACATCTAATGAACCAATTATTCATTCAGATTCTGCAGTTTTCTGTTTGGAGTCCACACATTTTTTTCAGGTCTCCTACACTGTGAGACCTCTGTGGCTGAGACTGGTGGCTGCTGTCCTCCTGTCCTCCCTTCCCGCCGAGTTCTGCCAGTGGAATGTGAGCGGAAGTGATGAGTGCCACTTCCAGGTCTGGCCCATGAAAGACTCCACAAGACAGTTCTGTGCTCGCTCCCCTTCTGCCTGGCTAGAGTGGAGATAACCTCAGGTGACCTCTGAACCCATGTATTAAAGATGGCACAGCCTCCTTAGCTTCCATCTCTAAATGAATACAAAGAAGAAAGACCCTGCCGCCCTGATTACCATACTCGTTACGGACACACAAGCAAGAAATAAATTTTTATTATGTTTAAGCCATTATACAGCATTTTAATATGATTTTTGTTATAATAGTAACCTTTCCTAACTAATAGAACACCCACAGGGCTAAATGCAGTGCCTACAGTATCTTATATACAAAAGGCCTGGATTAATAATTTACACCTTCACCTCTTTTATTTGTGCAGTTACAAATTATTAATAAATAGCTAACACTTGCACAGCAGTTACTATGTACTAAGTTCTATTATGAATGCTTTATCTAAATTAAATCACTATATCATCAAAACAACCTTTAGTGGTAATTGCTCTCATTATCCCCACTTGACAGATAATGAAACTGAGGTACAGGGAAAGTAAGTGACCTGCCTGAGGTTACTCAGTTAGTAAGTGGCAAAGCCAGTACTCAAACCCACATGCCAAGGCCGGGGCATCCAAGCGTTTCATCAGTCGGCTGTGAATGTGGTGAGGAGAAGTGAAAACTTCAATCCCAAGGAGCTTCATTTTCCTCTCTCTTACCCACAGGAAGGCGAGGTAATGGACATGAGGGAATATGCAATACCATCTCCCTATGTTTGTCACACACATGTTAATTATTACCCTTAAAGAGAACTTCAGACAACTCAGGACAGTTCTGATTTGCTCTGAATCCTGACTTCAAAAGGCTACCCCTGCATATGTGGGGAGACGGGTCCAAAAGTCAGTGGAATTATATACTGGCTTTCATAAAAATGCAAATGTCTCTGAAAGCAACTAAGAAGTAAATCTGTACTTTTCCAAAGAAGCAAAGATTAACTTCATTGTGGGTTAAATTAGCTGAACATCAGAAAAGGACATCCAAAATAAACAGGCATGTACTGGTGGTAGCCAGGGGTGATGTGACCAAATGCACACTTGAGAAGGAATTCCAAGTGTGGTCGTGAACATTTGCCTGACTCAAAGTAAACAAAGAAACAAGGCAAGTCTTGACATGGACAAGATATTTGAGATCATAAAAAAGCAGCAGCCTCACCAGTGAGCCACAAGTCTAGATTAAATGCATATTTCAGATGACTCATAAACCACCCCTAAAATGACTCTGTGCTCATGAGCCAAACAGAGGCCATTTCTCTACTTACACAGCTGCCTTCCCATTCCATCACTGCCCCGCTACACAGAGGTGCCCTCCTGTGCACCAACAGGAACTTTTCAAAGTGGCATTGGATTCCCTTCACATCATCATCTTAATAGGATGAGAAATAACTGGTTTACCTCCTACCTCAAAAGAAGCCATAACCTCATGCCCCAGCATTGTCTCCCTATAGGCAGAATTGACCAGCAGGTATGATCCGGAGTTAAATGCATTTAGCTATTCTGTGCCAGGCACTGTACTGGGAATGTTAACATTTGTTATCTCTTTTAACTGCAAAAGATTTAAAACCTGAGCTCTAACTCGCAGCTAACAAGACAGGCAGATATGGAAACAGTCAAATTCATATGGCTCCTTTTGAAAGTAACCATGTGAAGGATCAAAGGATGTCAGATACCCAGACCATTCTAGAAAAGCTATAAAATAAGACATAATATTGCAAGTGTGGAAGGAAATCCCAAATGTTGGAGACATTAATCAGTCACTGAGCATTTAAATATTATACTGTGTGCCAGTATAACCCAGGTCTGTGCTAGGAATTGTGGATGACATAAAAGGATGCTGCAGCTAACATCACATTATAGCATCTAATAATAGTAATATCAACTGAGCCACACTGGTGTGTCAGGCACTGTACTATCTCATCTAATCCTCACATCAACCTTGTGAAAAATATAGCCAAAATGACCAGATGTAGGAGAAAAAATATATGAATCGTATTATAGTAGAAAGTTAAAACTTTTCATATAAAACTACTATTTTAGATAATTTCTGGAAACTTCTTCTGTACTTATGATCGTGAACAATTTATCCTCCGATTGTTACTAAATTGTTCAAGATAGCCTCGGAATAAGTTCTATAAATGCCAGAAAGTTTGACTTATATGTTTAATGTATCATATCACACTAACCACAAGGAAATTACTTTCCTCGATGCAACATTACAACTGAAAACTCTCCTGGGCTTAATAATGGCATCACTAAAAAAGGTCCCTCCCTCTGTTTTTCGTTTGTTTGTTTTGTTTGTTTTTACCCATGAAGAAGGCCTTGCTCCAAAGCAGTACTGGTAAAAAGAGAAGAGGAAAGTCAGATAATAGCATTTTAAGAAATTTCACAGCAGAAGAATCAACATGGAATCTGCAAGAAAATAATTTTAAACAGTGTCAAAATTAGTCTTTACATTTACTAAGAACAAAAGAGTTAAATTCCCGTTTTTAGGGTCAGATTAAGGTAACAGGCTGGATTGAGTCATCCATCAGGTAAAATAAATGCTCTGGACAGTGCCTAGACTAAACGAGGCCAAGAATTCCTACGAAAAATGGCACTTCTAACAGTGGAGGTCAACACAGAGGCCTGGCCCAGTGGGGAGATGCCCTGTAGCTGCAGGTCTAGAAGGCTACCCAGCAAATTCTCATCAGACGCTTAATCAATATCATGCCTTAGGACCTGAACTGCTACTATAAAATCAATATTACCTTTATTTTAAGTAGCAGGAGGAACAATGAGATTATCTTGTTCCTTCCTAGTCTGTCACGGAAAATCTGGCTCATGGTGTATGTCATCTTTTGCTTTTGCCTGGAAGGAACACATTTGTTGGGCCTGGAGACAGTGGCAATGCAACCCTGACACGGGAAAAGGTGAAGAAATACACGTTAGCTCAGGAAAGCTGAGGCCTAGAGGTTCATGACGAGCTAAAAAAAACAATGATTTATGAAAAGAGGGTTCCAAGGCTTTCATCCATCAGCTCTGTACTGGATCTCAGTCCTAACCTTCAGACTCCTTCTTCCCAGCAGCCCATTTGGCAGTCCTCTGGATGCCAAACAGGCACCAGACACGTGACTGTCCAAAGGAGAGCACCGGGTATCACCCCACAACTGCTCCTTTCTTAGTCTTCTGGTCTCAGTAAACAATCACGATTGAGTCACTCAAACTAAAAACCTGATGTTATCCTTTATTCTTTTCTTTCAAACCTCCTTATTGAGTCTCAAACTAAACCCTGTCGGCCTTCCCTCCAAAATCCCTCCTGAACCCTTCCCCTGCAGTCCACCTCCACAATCACCATATGCGCCAAGCCATAAGCACATCTTTCTGCCAGTTTTTCTCTCCAATTCTACTCTGGTCTAATATTCCCCACAAGCAGCTGATCAGTCACTCCCCACCTTAAAACCTTCCAATGGAATTGGAAGAGAATCTAAATCTTTATCACAGCCTAAAGGCCCCACCATGATCTGGCCTCATTCCTTCCCCGTTTATTGCTTCTGAAATTCTGGCCACTGACGACATGCAAAGCCATTCAGCACTTGGAGCTTTGTCCCTGTAGCTGGAATGAATGTCCTTGTCATCTTTTGGATTTCCCATCACAGGTCACTTCAGAAAATTTTGTCTAAAGTAATCCCCTTCCCTCAGTCACTAACATACCATCTATCACTGCAAGACAAGGTCTTACTTATCACCTTAATATGGCTTATTGTTTACTATTTGCTAGCTTGCTTCCTCTAAAACAATGTTAACTATCTGGAGAGGGGGATTCTGGTCTGTCACCTCAGTAGCCCAGAGGACAGTACAGCCTTAAGCATATATATAGGCCTCAGTTAAAATCGGTAAAATGAATGCATGGGTAGCACCTGGAAATCTGATATTGACATCAACCATATTAAAAGTATTAGGAGCTGGGTTTGGTGGCGCACGCTTGTAATCCCAGTACTTCGGGAGGCAGAGACCAGAGGAACCGGGTTCGCGGCCAGCCTCAGCTCGCTCTCTCTCTCTCTCTCTCTCTACCTAGTGAGGCCCTCAGCAACTACATGAGACCTGGTTTCAAAATAAAGTATTAAAAAAAATAGGGCCAGGGGTGTAGCGCGGAGGTAGAACGCCCCTGGGTTCAATCCCCAGTACCGCAAAAAAAAAAAAAAAAAGTATTAGCAAAGTATTATGGTCAGAGATAGAACTTGAGAGCCGGGTGTGGTGGCATACACTTGTAATTCCAGTACTTGGGAGGCTGCGACAAAAGGATTGCAGGTTCGTGGCCAGCCTCAGCCTTAGTGGGGCCCTCCACAACTTAGTGAGACCCTGTTTCAAAATAAAGAATAAAAAATAGGGCTGGGGGTGTAGCTCAGAGGTAGATGCCCCTGGGTTCAATCCCCAGTACTGAAAAAAAAGAAAGAGATAGAACTTGAGAACAGATAAATCTTTGATTTTAAATTTTTAAAAATCTCTAAGATTTTGCACATAAAGAGAGTAAGAGGCCGGGCGTGGTGGCGCACATTTGTAATCCCAGTACTTTGGGAGGTGGAGACCAGAGGATCCAGGTTGGCGGCCAGCCTCAGCTCTCTCTCTCTCTCTCCCTGTCTCTCTCTCTCTCTCTCTCTCTCTCTCTCTCTCTC
>PVJS01022011.1:0-30933 GCA_004027185.1 Glis glis
AGGCAGGCAGGCAGACATGTGGTGCTTTGCCATTTTTATGATCTGAATCTGCAAAGTCTCCTAATTATTCTGTAAATTCATGAGATCAGGGGCTCCACTTTTTTCTCTCTCTGTAGAATCCCAACAGCCCAGGGTACCAGCACATAGCAGGCCCTCAATGTTTATTATTTCAATATTTATTATTACTGAACACGTAAGTAGAAAAGATTCAAGATAAGGACAAACTTGTGCTTATACATCAAACGCTTTTTAACAAGGAGTTTAAAATAGAAAGCCTGTCCTCTGCCCTCTGCAGCTGCAGTTTTCTCTTCGGGTGGCATTTCTTCCCGGCCTCTTCCTGGTCAGCTGGGGTTCTAGAAGGTTCTAGAAGGGCGGGTAATTGTGCCCATGGTGCGCTCTGCACCCAACATGTCCCCTGAAGTGATTAAGCACTTAAGGACAATTCACTGAGAGACAGAGTGGTTCTCCGTTGGTACTTGCTGCTTTCCAGACCAGGTTAAGTTTCTGGTCGCCTCTCTGAAACGCTTCACTTTCTGTTGTGCTGTCAGGTTCAGCACAACCCCAGCCGGCGGCGGCACCCTGCCTCTGCCGCGGGCAAGAGCTGCCTAAAAACTGGGACGGAGCAGGTCATACATACTCCTGGCTGCTGAAGCTAATTTGGTGAATTCGGTGAGATTGGTGGGGGGAGGGCTACTGAGTGGAGGAATCCTACTCTAAGCCACTTGATTGGACTGCCGTTGCTAAAATCCTGTCTGTTCTGTCTGTCTTATATAACAGAGCTGCCAAAAGTGCACGCAGGTACTTCCGGTATAGCCTGTCCTTGCACACACATCATTCAATGCTGGCTCCTTCCTGTTCCTGCTGACCCCACAGTATAATACCTGGCTCACCTGTTACCATATCCCGGTCAACATTAGGCCTTTGCCTCCTGACTGCCCTGATTGGTTTTAAATCTCTCTCTCTCTCTCTCTCTCATTCTCTCTTCCTTTTTCCTTTATTTTTTTCTTTCTTTTTTTCTACTAGGGATTGAACCCAGGGGCATTCTACCTCTGAACTACACCCCCAGCCCTTTCTACCTTTTATTTTGAAACAGGATCTTGCTAAGTTGCCGAGGGCCTTGCTAAGTAGCTGAGGCTGGCCTCAAACCTTCGATCCTCCTGTCTCAGCCTCCCAAGTACTGGGATTACAGGCATGGCCACCACATCCAGCTTCGGAACCTCTTCACCATTTGTTGTAGTCTACATTTTTGCAGTTTTCCTTCCCCTAAAGTTCCTTATATAAGGCATTTCACCACTGTCCCCAAGATACTCCATCATCTTCCGAAACCTCCCACTTTCCCTATCTCCCGTGACACCTTGCTGGGCAGGCCTGTTGTCTACCCTTAAGTCACATAACCCTGAGGTCATGTTTATGCTCCATGTCCACCGCCAAGGAAAAAATTATAACCTCTCAGGCCCTTGTTAAATATTCAGTCCAATCACCTGGTAAATTACCATAGACATGGAACAAAAGCTGTGAACCTGTCAAGGTGGATCTGTAAGGATAAATTGATGTTTCCTAACTTCATTGCTTTTTTTCCCCTTGAATTTCAAGGGAGCGCCTGGTAAGATCTAGAAGGAAAGGTGAAGTCTCTTTTTTACTTCAAGGTCAAAGTATTTATAATACTTTCTCTCCTGCTGTCCTCCTGGGAAATCGACAGTCTCAAAAATGTCAAAGTGGCTCACATCAATTGCCAAGCAGCATGACAGAGATCAGGCTGAATTTAAAGGCCAATCTGCAGTCGCTAGGATTGACTGCAAGCACCTTGATAGGAAAAAAAAAAATCATAAAAGGAAAATCCAGAGTGTGCCCACAATCACAGAATTTCCCAGTGACCACACGCATCCTAACAAGATATCTATCAAGAGAAGTTAATAGAGGAGCTTTGAAAAGATATAAGGACTTGTCCCTCCTCAGAGACACCCACTCCCAGGAGAATCGTGGGACACAATAAAGACCTCACGACAGGATTAATCATCAGACACAATAGCTGGAGAAAAACACTTCTGCAATGCTTCAATAGCAAAAATTAGTTTGTGAAACTTTTTCCATAAATGCCTAGTTATACACACCAAAGGTCGTGTGAGCAGCAAGAGAGCAGGGACGTTTCTGAAGCAGACGGGCATAGAAGAAACTACTTGATGGGATGTTAAAAGCTCCTATACAAATTTTTAAAAATTTGGAACAACCTACTCCCTAGAATCTTCCAACAACATCTTCATAGGGCTTTTTCCTGTGCAGGGTGTGTGTGTGTGTGTGTTGGTATGTGTCATGTGTGTGGATATGTATAAGTTTGGCATATAGCAGAATTTATGCATTTCTATATCCATATTATGGTTTAGATGTAGAATGTCCCCCCAAAAAGCTCACATGTTGACAATGTAGACATGTTCGGAGGTAAAATCATTGAATCAAGTCTCTAATCTCTTTAATGGATAAATCTACTGATGGACTACTGAGGCTGTAACTGTAGGCAGGTAGGGTGTGGCTGGAAGTGGTGGGTCGCTGGGGGTGTGGCCTTAGGGATTCTATCTGTCCCTGGTCCCTTCCTCTCCCCCTCTCTGCTTCCTGGCTGCCATGAGCTGAGCAACTTTCCTCCACCCCGCCCTGCCGCCATCATGTTTTGCCCTGGAGCCAGCTAAACATGACTGAACCTCTGAAATCATGAGCCCAAATAAACCTTTCCTCCTCTCAGTTGTTCTTGTCAGGCATTTTGGTCACAGCCACACAAAAAAAGCTAACAATCCACTTTATATATTGTCTTTATGCAAAGGGAGAAGGTGGTACAGACTCCAGATTGTTCAGCATGAAACAGATGACCAGTAAATATTTGCCACACGGAACTGAAGTGATCTGATCTCTCTGGATGCCATGTTTTGGAGAAGTATCCTACAAATGCCCATGTGTTAAGGGCTTGGCCCCCAGCCCATGTGCTATGGGGACAAGGTGGAACCTTTAAGAGGTGAAGCCTAGTGGTGGGTTCTGCAGTCACTGGGGGCATGCCCTTCAAGGGAATTTGAGTACTAAATACTTGTATCCCAGACCAATGTGAACATTAAGCTCCACCACACTCTCCTCAGAAGCAACGGGACCAATCAGCCATGAACTGAAACTTCCTAAACTACCAGCCAAAATAAATCTTTTATCTTTATAAGTCAAATGTCTTAGCTAAGCCGGGCGTGGTGGCGCACGCTTGTAATCCCAGTACTTTGGGAGGCGGAGACCGGAGGATCCGGGTTCACGGCCAGCCTCAGCTATCTCGCTCTCTCTCCCTCTCGCTGTCTCTCTCTCTCTCTCTCTCTCTCTCTACTTAGTGAGGCCCTCTGCAACTTCGTGAGACCCGGTTTCAAAATAAAGTATAAAAAATAGGGCCGGGGGTGTAGCGCGGAGGTAGAACGCCCCTGCGTTCAATCCCTGGTACCGCAAAAAAAAATGTCTTAGCTATGTTGTTACAGTAACAGAAAGCTGACTAACAAGCTGGGCATGACTCTTCCCTCCTGCAAGATGCACATCCCTAACCTGAAGAAAGCTAGCTCTACCAGATGTATTGAGATCTGACTTTGGGTCATTTTGAAGACTGTGATCAGACACCACATTTTTTCATGGAACATAACAACAAAGGTAATTTGCAAATGTAACGAAAGCATTAAGAAAGTTATGGAATGTAAACGGATATATAAGTGGGCTATAGGGATCTTGGAGCTCTTCCTTCTTCTCCCAGCCCCACCTCCAAACGAGTTGGTGGTCAAGGTCTATTGATGATGAGTTTTCCAACTGAATCAATCCCATGTCAGAGTATCCCCGGCACTCAGATGCACCCTGGCTTCAGGACTTGGAAATGTGGTGCAGACATGTTCAGCCCAGCTTCCTCTGCAGAGTGATTGCTCATCTTCTGTCCACGGTGGGGCTTCTGGAAACAGCACAGGAACTCACAGCCTCCCTCCAAGGCCAGTCAACACCAGGCCTGGACACTGGAGCCAACGGACGCCCTGGGATCCCATCCACAAACAAAATGTGGTTTCTTTCCGACAGCACGCAGCTGCGACTGCCTGCAAACCACATCTCCAGAGAGCTCTTCTGGGTGTTCTCTGGTGCCTGTCCGATCTTTGAAGCTCCAGAAACAGCTTTCTTATGGTTGAAGTTAATTAGGAGACGCTTGTTCGCACTCTCAGAAAACAGCTTCCTGCCTTCTCGTCTTGGCCAGATGTCTCTGCCGGCTGAGGCCGAGCTCAGCTCAGTCTTCCTTGGATCTGTCTCCCAAGTGTTCCTCACTCAGGGCCTTCTGCCCGCAGCCCCAGGCCGCGAACAGTGACCAGACCAAAGACAGGCCTGTCCTGAGGGGCTCACCGCAAACCCACCACAGTCCAATTCCACCTCTGCTATTCCAGTGTTTTCCTGTTTATTAAAGTAAGGCCACCGCCGAGAAACAAGATGCGGTGCATTCTTAGGACACTTGACTATAGACCTGGAAACCCAGAACACACTGAGCCTCCCAAGTACAAAAATTCAAAACGCAAACTACTCCAAAACCTGAAATCCTGAAATTTTTTTTCTTTTTATGATACTGGGGATGTTCTACCTCCCGCTACACCCCAGTTTCAAATTATTTTTTAATTTGAAACATGGTCTCACTAAGTTACTGAGAGCCTCACTAAGTTGCTGAGGCTGGTTGCAATTTTCCTGTCTCAGCCTCCGATGTACTGGGATTGCAGGCATGTGTCACCGCGCCAAGCTCTGAAACTTTTTAAGTACCAACACGATGTCACAAGTGGAAAATTTCACACGTGACCTCCTGTGAAGGGCTGCAATCAAATATAGGTACACTGAGGATATCACATGAAATGACTTCAGGCCACGTGCACAGGTGTATATGAAATATACATGCATTTGGTATGTAGACCTGGGCCCCATCCCCAAATGGGGATATGCAAATATCTCCAAACTGCTCAAATATCATGTATAGACAAATATTCCAAAATTATGTATATTTGAACATCCAAAAATTTACAAAGTCCAAAGTTCAAAACACTTCTGGTCTTAAGCATTTCCAATAAGGGATATTGAACTGGTACCAGAATTAGAAATGAAATGGAGGCTCAGGACTTGTTCCTGCTCAGCAGGCTGGTGCGGGGAGGGAGCGGCTCCTGCTGGAGTTTAGGAAGGAAAA
Organism: Glis glis; assembly: GCA_004027185.1. Taxonomy (NCBI): domain Eukaryota; kingdom Metazoa; phylum Chordata; class Mammalia; order Rodentia; family Gliridae; genus Glis; species Glis glis. The sequence continues at coordinate 5,207 of PVJS01022011.1, forward strand.
CCCTCCTAGTCCATAAGCCCCACAGCCCGTAGTGGGGGTCCTGGGGCAGGAGAAGCCAAGGTGAGAAGCCCAGCTGTGACTGTTATAGAAAGTGAAATGTGGTGTCATGTGCTCGTCATGAAAAACAAAATGGTAGCCCAGTGTAGTGGCGCACGCTTGTAATCCCAGTATTTGGGAGGCTGAGACAGGAGGATCGCGGGTTTGAGTCCAGCCTCAGCAACTCAGCAAGACCCTCAGCAACATAGTGAGAAACTGTTTCAGAATAAAAAATAAAAAGGAGCCGGGCGTGGTGGCGCACGCTTGTAATCCCAGTACTTTGGGAGGCAGAGACCGGAGGATCCGGGTTCACGGCCAGCCTCAGCTTTCTCTCTCTCTCTCTCTCTCCCTGTCTCTCTCTCTCTCTCTCTCTCTCTCTCTACTTAGTGAGGCCCTCCGCAACTTTGTGAGACCCGGTTTCAAAAAAAAGTATAAAAAATAGGGCCGGGGGTGTAGCACAGAGGTAGAACACCCCTGGGTTCAATCTCCGGTACGGCAAAAATAAATAAATAAATAAATAAATAAATAAATAAAAATAAAAAGGGCTGGGGTATAGCTTAGAGGTAGAATGGCCCTGGGTTCAATCCCCAGTACCAAAAAAATAAAAGTGAACCAGGAGTGGAACTGATCCTAACACAGAGGATAACGACTGCCACCCCAGGCTGAGGGTCCCATCCGAAATGCTTGGCACCAGAAGTGTTTCAGATTTGGGACTTTTTCAGATTTTGGAATGTTTGCATATACATATAATGAGGAATCTCGGGGATGAGAGCCAAGTCTAAACACACACTTCATTTTTGTTTCCTATACACACAGTGCACATGGACTAAAGGTTGTTTCACAGGATTTTTAACAATTCTGTGCATGTGACAGAGCCTCGTGCTGCGGGTTTCCATCATGGAGCATGCTGATGCCCACAGCCTTTCAGATATCAGGTGTTCAACCCGTGCAAGTAGCACAAACCTCAGTCAAGTTATTGCGAAGGCGTCCTAGGCAATTTCTCACTAAAACCTTACCTCTTGTCCTAGTCCCCTCCCCTCACCAAAAATCTTATATGAGAGGTACCCCCACTTTAAAGCAAAGGAACCTGAAATTCAGGTTGGATAGGCAACTGAACTTGCATCACATTTTGTAAATGTCAGGAGGGGGAGCTGATCCCAGGAAGTTAAATTCAGAGGCCCTGGGTCTTTTGCCTTATTGTGAGAAATGTAGGCAAGGAGAAGGGATGGGTCCCTCCAGGTTGGCAGATGGGTCTGTGGCCTTTCTTTGTCACTTGGTCCTTTAACAAGTCATTTGAATACCACTGGCAGCTGTTTTCTCATTTAACAGGAATTCATTGGTGTAAATATACACATATATTTTTTTATCTCAGGACATCTGAAGTGATGGATGTGATTTATTGTTTTTGTTTTTCCTAAATGCAGATTATGAAAGCAGCTAGCTTTTAAGGAGAAGCCATAGGCTTTGGAGAGGCAAGAGTAGGGAATCAATTTTCTTTTTAATGTGCTTGGACTCTGGAAACAGCTTTTTTTTTCCTACTTGTATATGTAGTATACTTTCACATTAAATAAAAAACATTAGAGCTGGGCATGGTGGCGCATACCTGTAATCCCAGTACTTGGGAGGCTGAGACAGGAGGATTGCAGGTTTGAGGACAGCCTCAGCAAGTAGTGGGATTCTCGTCAACCTAGTGAGACCCTGTTTCAAAATAAAAGTAAAAACTAGGGCTGGGGGTGTAGCTTGGAGGTAGAATGCCCCTGAGTTCAATCCCTGGTACCACAAAAATAAAATAAAATAAAATAAAATATAAAAACATTAGGCTTTATAAAAATAAGCAGCCCATTGGTCTTAGGTAGAAATAATAATTTCAAATTCTTCAGATATACAAAAGAACTAAGCATTTTCTAAAATGATCATCTATTCTGAGATTGAATTATATATTTTTTTTAAACCAGGAAGAAAGTACACACTGGTGCTCAGGGTTCCGTACCACAATGCTGGCCACCACCCATCCCGCCTCCCATGCCCTGGACCTGAACCTGCAGGTGCTGGTCCCTTCTCTCCTTTCTAGAGGTAAGGGTGATTAATCCCCCACAGAGGGTGCTCAGCCTCTGACTGGAATCTGAGATCAGCAAAACTCAATTCATGAAGGTCTTAATTGGTTTTTTACAGGCACCAGTGTTCTTTGATTTTTTAAAAAATTTAAATAGATTCAAGGAAGCAAATTTGGAGAATTTCACAATGTACAAAGAAGGTTATATATTTTTTAACTTGAATTCTATGCAGGATCGCTAAGTATCTAGTGGTCCTAGGTCAAATGGATTTGTGATCCACCTGTAGTGACGATCACCCAGCTCCATTCATAGTTACTGTTATAGTTAGATATAGAATGTCCCCAAAAGAGCTCATTTATTAATATTCAGAGTTGATATCGTTGAGTCATGAGGGTTGCAATCCCAACAGTGGATAAATCCATTTTAGTGGATTTATCTGGGTGGTGGCCCGGGCCGGTAGGGTGTGGCTGGAGAAGGTGGGTCCCTGGGGGTGCTTTGAGGATTATATATGCTTCTTCCTCCCCTTGCTCACCCTTTTGCTTCCGGCCTCCATGATGTGGTGAACAAAGCCTTGTGCTCTCCCTCTCTCCACTTCCTGCTGCCATGCCTTGAGATCCACGGTCCCCAGCCTCACACTGACTGAACCCAGATCTTCTAAGGAAATGGTGAACAAATAAATCTTCTTTCCTCTACGTTACATTGTCAGGTCTTTAGATTATAGCTGTGAGAATGCTGACTAACACAGAAAATAGTGCCAGAGGAGTGGGGTCGTGGCTAGATCTAAGTCTGACTGTGTGTTTTGTGACTCTTTGGAACTGTTTTGTGAGAGGAAACTGGAAAGGCCAGAATATGGCTAGAAAGGCAGATGGTAGAGACTGTGCTCAGGAGATTTTGTAGGGCCAAGAGGACTCCATAGGAAAATGGAGTAGCGGCCACAAGTGTTGAATTCTGGCAAAGAGCTTATCTGCATCTCGCTCATGTGCTGAAACTGTGTAAGGTTGAATTTAAAGATGATGGGTTGATTGATAAACTGGCAGAGGAAATATCAAAACAGCAAAATATCCAAACAGCAGTGTAGAGATTGATGTCCATGTTCTGCAAATTGTACACCGAAAGGCTGCAAGCTGTGAGCCATGGAGCCAGGCAAGAAGAGTGAGTATGCTACCCATTGCAATCGGCCAGGCTGCAGCGGCGGGGCTGCCAAGGCTCCTTGGAGAGCACATCTCACCACCATGTGCCCTGGATGCCAGAAGTGGAGCTGCAGGATCAAATGCTTGCCCTGCTGGATTTTGTTATTGTTTTTTTGTCCCATGCCTCCTCTCTAGGACCCTATTCCTCCCTTTTGGAATGCACATATTTACTCTTTGCCATTGTATATTAGATACATGTAACTTACTTTTTGTTTTGATCTTCACTGTCTTTTACAGGGGCACACAGGAGTTCACCTTGAGTCTCAGAAGAAACTGGACTTTGGGACTTTTCAGCAATGCTGGAACTGTTAAGACTCTGGGAAATCTTAAAGTGGACTAAATACATTTTGCATTCTGAGCTGGGCATGAGCTCTTCAGGGGCCAGGGACAGAATGTTATAGTTAGATATAGAATGTCCCCTAAAGAGCTCATTTATTAATATTCAGAGTTGATATCGTTGAGTCATGAGGGTTGCAATCCCAACAGTAGATAAATCCGTTTTAATGGATTTATCTGGGTGGTGTCCCAGGCCAGTAGGGTGTGGCTGGAGAAGGTGGGTCCCTAGGGATGCAGCTTTGGGAGGCTGAGACAGGATGATCAAAGGTTTGAAGCCAGCCTCAGCAATTTAGCAATACTCTCATCAACCTAGCGAGACCCTGTTTCAAAACAAAAAAATAAAATAGGGCTGGGGGTATAACTCAGTGATAGAATACCCCTGGGTTCAATCCCCAGTACCACACACACAAAAAGCAAAGGGTGGTAAGCTGTTCATAATGGAAAATTTAATCTGTTTAAAAGACCCACATATTTATGGTTTAGGGACTTAAGCTTTTCAAATATGTTGGTGTTGAAATGTCGTTTCATGAAAGATGCAATGATTCTAGGTGGGAGAAGGAGAAAAATCAGATTATTTTATCTGATTTTGTTTGGGTCCTTTTTTATTATTATTTCTCGTGCTCTTATTTTCTAAGCAAAATTATAAATTGACAAGCATGTCAGTCCTCTGATGTTCCTGGAAATTTAACAGCTGCAATTCTAAAGTCTGAGAAAACTACTAACCTCGTCTATATGGAAATCAAGGTTCCTTAGGGAGCTTTCCATAACAGTGTGGCAATTAGGAAGAAAGCTCTGAGTCCCTCCCTCTTCATGATGCCCGCCCCATCCACAGACTGTCTTTCAGAAGCAGGGACCTGAGCTGCAAAGATTGGGGCACAAGGGGAAGAGACATTTCACAAAATGTAAACTATTATTATTTTATTTATTAGGTGTTGATGATATGTGTCACCATCGGTGTGTACACCAGGACACCTCATAGTGTAGAGCATCTTTTGTTTTAAGAGCAAGCTCAAATACTCCCAGGCCTTCTAATCTCCAAAGTTTAAAACTGAAAAGAGAAGAGGAGAGAGAGAGAGAGAGAGAGAGAAAGAAAGAGAGAGAGCAAGCGCAGGCTGATGGATCCTGCTTTCATCCTCAGGAAAGAAACAGCTTCATCCAAGAAGCTGCAGAAGGCAAAGGCCACGTCCTGGGCGCCATCAATCTCTTTGAAAGCCTTTCTGAGCTTTCATAGCCCATGATTTTTCAATTAGTCATCAGGATCCCTGCTGCCATCCAGGACAAGGTCCTCCTGGAGACCTTTGTAATCGATGAGGGAGGAACCAGAGAGGAAAGGGGCCTAGGTGCCAGAGCTGCAGCTACCAAAGGGTTAACAACAGTCCCAACAAATCACCCACCAGGAAGTGTGGGCGACCTGCCCTGGCCCTGGGAATCTGCCAGCCAGGGTCCAGCATCATCACTGCTCCACCGAGCCAGGAGCCGGGGCACCTGCCAGCCACAGCTGTTTACATGAGTGGTACACACAATTCCAGAAATTCGTTTAGGAAAATCATATTTGTTCCCTCTATCCAAACAAACACAAATTTGAATTCAAGTCCTCTCTTTTTTAAAATATACTTTCATTGGCGCACATTGCAATTATACATCATAATGAGGTTCCGAGTGATAGAAGCAGACATGCACACAGCAATCATCTCTTTCAACGTCTTTGAGCCTCACCTTCCACGCTCGTAAAAGTACATACGAAGCTCGTCCTAACTCTCTCTGGCTCAGAGGCAGTCCTGTAGGGGAAGGAAGCGTATGCCAATCAACAAATGTCAGTTATGAGCATCACAAGCCCAGATAGCAGGAAGTCAACCAAGTGTTGATCGGGAAGTCTGGGTACCAACCAGGAAAGCATCAGAGATTTCTAATGCATGGATGATATAGCCAAACTGAAGGGACGATGCTGATAAACCTGAGACGGACCATAAAACACTAAGCAGATGATAGCCATTTATTCTTTTTTATACTTTTACCTGTGCATTGTAATTACACATCATAGTGAGGTTCAAAGTGATGCAAACACACATGCACACACACTTGGTGTGTTTCCCTCCGCGTCCCACCCCGCGCCCTCCTCCCTCCCATACGTGTTAGTGAGGTTGGTAGTGATGCCTTTGTATATGGATGTAACATTATTTGAGCTGTTTCCTTCCTCCAGCCTCTTTTTCCCCTCCCTTTCTCCCTCCCCAAGTCCCTCCCACTCTTCTCCTGGTCTCCCTCCTCCTTTATCTGAAGTCCCTTTTGTTTCCTATTTTCTCTCTAGCTTCCACCTGTGAGGGAAAACATGTGACCCTTGACTTTCTGAGACTGGCTGATCTCAGCATAATGTTCTCTAATTCCATCCATTTTCCTGCAAATGACATAATTTTGTTCCTCTTTATGACTAAGTAAAATTCCACTGTATGTATAGACCACATTTTCTTTATCTATTCATCTGTTGAAGGACATCTAGGTTGGTTCCATAATTTGGCTACTGTGAATTGTGCTGCTATAAACATGGATGTTCATGGACCATTATCATTCATTCATGCATTCATTCATTCATTCATTGAGATCCAATGGCAGTGCTGGCCCAGGGTTTAGTGCCAAAGGAGGTGCAGGAGGGGGCCAACCTCGGGGCTCCAGGTACCCCCCCACTGGGAGAAGCAGGAAAAGGTGTGCGGAGGGCTGCAAGATTGTCCTGACGTGTAAACTTGAGGTGCCTTCTGAGTAACTTGCACTCAGTTATCCCATTGCTGGGTATACAGCCAAAGAGTCTGCAATCAGCATGTTCAAGAAAAACCCTCACCTGCGTGCTTATCACAGCACTGTCCACAGTGGCCAAGACACACAACCAACCTAGGTGAACGGATGGATGGGAAAAATGTCACACACACACACACACACACACACACACACACAGTGGAATATTATTTGGCCACAAAAGAGAATGAAGTCATATGATTTGCTGCGATGTGGGTAAAACTGGAGGATTTTATATTAAGCGAAAAAAGTCAGGCACAGAAAGACGAATACTACATGTTGTCATTTGTACATGGGAGTCGAAGAGTTGATCTCAAATAAGTAGAAAATAGAGTGCGGTTACCACTGCCTGGGAAGGGCAAGGGGAGGGAGGGAGGGAGAGGACCGTACAGAGCAGGGGTGTCGTGGACGGAGGCACAACTTCTAATGGCTGGCTGCGGTGGACAGTCATGAACGGAACATTTCAAAATAGCTGGCAGAGAGGATTTTGAATGTCCCCAACACAAAGAAATGATAGATGTCTGAAGTGATGGGTGTACCGATGACCCATATCCGATCATTGCACGTGACACACATGGAGGGAAATGTCACACAGAACCCCGAGAGTATGTACAGTTGCCATGTGTCACTAAAAACAAAGATGTATTTTAAAAAATCAGTAACTTAACATTTGGCTCCTCAACGCATGTTCACGTCTCAGAATGGACTTTCCAGATGTTCCGCGCCGCCGATGTTAGTTCTACCCAAAGCGTGGGCAGCGCCTTCATTGCAACGGCCCCGTGCCCACTGCCCTTCAGGCACCAAGAGGGAGCAGATATTCCCAGGTGCCACCACTCTCTCTCCTTTATCCCTTCACCAGCTGCTTCCAGTGCCACCCCCACTCCTTATGCCTTTTGCAGGATATGATTTTTTTAAAAGGAACCAAATGTTTCTGATTGTTCTAGATGTTTTATGCCAACCAAACACCTGAGGGAAATTCCGAGTCAGAAACAGGGGTCTCGGGGTACAGCGCTGGGTGGACCCTAACAGAGCTGGCTCCCCCCAGACACCGAGCCACACCTGCCCTAGACCCGGGCCCTCCCGCTTCCCCTTTGCCTTCAGTTCTGCTTCTAGTTTCGGTGATTGTCCATGACTCTCGTGCTCGGTCCCGCCACAGTCTTGGACCGTTAAGCTTCACCTGGAATCAAGTCCAAAGCCCCGGGAAAGCACCGCGTCTTGGTCTGTTTCCTGTTGTGCTAAGAGAATGCCCGAGACAGAATGATTAATCAAGAAGTTCATGACGCTCCTGGTTTGGGAAGCTGGCAGCCCGAGGTAGAAGGGCAGAAGCCCCAGGCTTCCCGCTCGTGAGCGCAGGCGGAAGAGACAGAGCCCAGGGCCAGTCCTGCTTTGTAAGGACGGCTCCCTCCCAACAGACTTCAGCCAGCCTCCTGAGAGGGAGAACTCACTGCGTTAACACCAGGAGTAACGCAGTCAAAGATGAGGACATTGAGTCTCCTTAACGCCTGCTCCCCCCTTAAAGCCCCACCTCCCAGCCCCTCCACAGTGACAGTCAGACCTCGACATGGGTCTTAGAGGGGCAAACTACATTCAGACCACAGGACCCCCCCCCCGCCTGATCTTTGAAAGCAACCTGTTGGCCAGGTGAGGTGGTATGCACCTATAATCCCAGTGCCAAGGAGGCTGAGATGGGAGAATCACAGGTTCAAGGCCAGCCTCAGGAACTTAGCAAGACTCTCAGCAACTTAGTGAAAACTTTTTCAAAATGAAAAGGAAGGACTAGAGGTGTTACCTTGGAGTACCAAAATAAATAAATAAATAAATAAATAAATAAAAAGGGTTGGATGTAGAATGTCACTGGGTTCAAGCCCTTGTACCAATAAATAAATAACAACCTGTTTTCCACTATCCACTATCCATGACTAGCCACTTGTCATCACGGCGCAGCACGCTGGCTTCCTTTTCTTCAGGACTTCATTCATTATGAAGTTTCCCATGCCACATAAGACTCAGTAAACAAATGTCTTCTTTTCTCTGGCTAAGCTATCTCTTTTGATAGGGGCTTCATGCGCGAACCTATGATGGGAAGAAAACGATCCCTTTCCCCTCCGCCCCGCACTCCCTGCCCATGCCCTGTGGTCGGTGCCCTCGTTACAGCTCGCCACTTGAGAACAGGAACTGTATCCCTTCACATTCTCTAACTGCTGGCTATTTTTAAAATATACTTTTATCGGCACATTGTAATTATACATCATATTGAGGTTTAGTGTGATAGAAACACACATACACACAGCACTCGGTAGAAACACACATGCACACAGCACTCAGTGTTTCCCTCCACATCCCGCCCTGCTCCCTCTTCCCCATTCATAACTTTGAAATCGGTATTGATAGCTTCCCATATGTACCTAGCTTGTGTGTGTGTGTGTGTGTGTGTGTGTGTCACTGGGGATTGAACGCAGGGGCATTCTACCTCTGAGATACACCCTAGCCCTATTTTATTTTTTGTTTTGCAACAGGGTCTCACTAAGTTGCGGAGGGCCTCACTAAGTTTCTGAGGCTGGCCAGGAATCTGTGATCCTCCTGTCTCAGCCTCCCAAGTACTGGGATTACAAGTGTGCGCCACCACGCCCGGCTACATAGCATTATTTCACTGTTTCCTTCATCAAGTCTCCCTATCACCTCCCCACCTGCCTCCACCAGTCCCCTTCCGCCATTTACTGGTCTCTCTCTTCACTTACCTGAAGTCTCTTTCGTTTCCCAATTTCTCTCCAGCTTCCACATATGAGAGAAAACATATGACCGTTGACTTTCTGAGACTGGCTAATCTCACTTAGCATAATATTTTCCAGTTCCATTCATTTTCCTGCAAATGACATAATTTTGTTCTTCTTTATGGCTAAGTAAAATTCCACTGTGTGTATACACAGTTTTGCAACCCATTCCTCTGTTGACCCACACCGAGGCTGGCTCCACAGTTGGGCTGAAATCGTTAATTGCTGACTTGGATACTTTTGGTCTACTCTCTACCATCAAAAGAGTCCTAGATGCAGAACTAGAACACCCACGTTCAATTCTCACACCTGTCAATCTTCAGCTAAATCCCTGGGCTAACTCGGGCAGGAAGAATGGTCCGTCCTGGTGAGGACCCGGGTCCAGGGGTCAGTCTGGATAACCCTCTGTAGAGCTAGTATGAACGTTGCTCTGGTTTTTATCAATGCAGGGGCAGAAGCTAAGTTTCTTCTCTAACCCCCGTCGTACCACCCATCACTGGTCGCGCGGCGATTTGACCTACCACCTTCACCTGCCACAATGCCCAGCACACATGGGGCTCAGCCAATTTGTCATGGCAACTTCTTAACTGAATACCAAGCTGTGAGCATCAGCTTTTCCTTCTAAAATGAGAGGAATTCTAATACTTATCAGTGGATAATCAATGCAATCTTGCATATAGACTTCCTTTGAAATTTTAAAAGCACCATATAAAGCAAACCATTCTAATAATTATTCAGCACTCCTGCCTCCCCGGGCTGAGCCTGGTCCAGGTTCTGGAGCGGGCTGACGAGGAGTTTGAGCTGAGAACAGTGTTCTGCGTTCTAGCTCCAAGTGGGCCTCCTCGACAGTTTCCTCATCTGCATCATGAGGGCATTGGAACAAAACACCTTGTGTAGCCACGATCGATCCGCGGACACAGGACCCACGATTCATCTCGGGCAGTGAGGCCAAGAGCCCTGGTCCCCGGCTTCCCATCCTGATGGGTGAACCCAGTTGGCCGCCTTCCCAGGCGCTGGTTTGTATTCTTTTAGCGTCTACTTTTTCAGTTGGATCTCATTTAATTGTTGTCATTTCATGCGTTCACCTCGAGGCCCGGGGCACCTTAACCACCTTAAACACATCAGGCACAAAGCATACAAAACTAAATTCCATCTCCATCTTTCCACATGGTGAAAGCCAGCCTCTTCTAATAGAACCCTGATGTGCCCGCCAGAAACACTCTGAAGAACACCTCTTGCAGAAACAAACAAGACGAAAGAAAAATGCATCGATCTGACCAGTTCAGGAGCTAGGAAAGAGGGAAGGAGAGAAAGAAAGAGAAAATGGAGGGAGGGGGGAGGAGGGACCAACAGGAAGAAGAAGAAAGAGAAAGATGATTAATGTTCCTGATTTATTATCCTTCTGTGTTAGCTTCAAATCGTCTTGAGGCCATTTCTCCGTAAATACTGAGCCAAGTCCCACCTATCTTGTGAAACAATCGGGGGAAATGAAGACGTATTTCAGGACACTGGGAAAGGCATGCATTGCTAATGATGGGATTCTCCAGGCAACTGGCTCCATTTTTCTGTGTTTCCCCATTTTCTGGTCTATGTTCAATGAAATTCAAGGGGAAAATGGATGGAACTAAAGAATATTCTGCCAAGTGAGATGGGCCGGTTGCAGAAAGTCGAGGGCTGTATGTTTTCTCTCATGTGCAAAAGCAAGAAAGAAAGTAGGAAACATGAGGGACTGTAGATAGAGGAGGAGAAAGACCAGTGGAATAGTGAGTGGGATGGGGAAAAGGAGGACAGAGGAAGAGAACAGTTCAAATAATGCCCAGCACCCTGTGAAGTGTTGCTATGGGTCTCACTGACATGAACGAGGAGGAGGGCGAGGGTCGGAGGGAAATGCACCGAGTGTCGTGTGCTGCACATTTGTGTCACTTTGAATCTCACTTGATGTATAATTACAATGCACCAATAAGAATTAAAAATAATACAATAAAAATACCAGTATAGTAATAATAAAAATAAAGGAAGCCCTCGTGTGCATAGTCTCCACTGGAATTACCAACAAACAGTCATTTATTTGACCTAAAACTGCTAATTCATACTAATACCCTGAGATGGCTCCATCCACAAACCCAGTTCACCCACTCCTGCTGGAATCCTGGAGAAAACACAACAGAACCTGTGTCAGACACAGAGGAGGAAGAGGAGGAGAGCAGGAGCCTCGGAGACCCCTCAACCAGAGAGGGAGCCCCTGCTCTGTGTGCGGGGCCTGCGTGGCAAGGGCACAGCCCCGCGTGCCTACCTCTTCCAACCTTGCATGAGGAACCACACTCCAGTATTTGGGAGGCTGAAACAGGAGGATCACAGGTTTGTGGCCACACTCAGCAATTTATCGAGACCCTCAGCAACTTAGTGAGATCCCGTTTCAAAATAAAAAGGGCTGGGGTGTAGCTTGGGGGTAGAATATCCCTGGGTTCAATTACCAGTACCAAAAGATGATAGATGATAGATGATAGATAGGTATTCAATATAACCCCTGGAAACAAATTAAATAGGGCACCACATATTAAAGTCTCTGGGTTTGTTATCCATATGCAACCAACGACTCCGAAATGGATAGTGTTAAAAAAGCAAACCTGTATTATCTCCTTGTTTCTACAGATGGAACAGCTGGGTCCTCCGGCTTAGGGTTCTCATGAAGCTGGGTTCAAGGTGACTGACAGGGCTAGGGTCATCTTGGGGCTCAGCTCGGGGAGGATAATTTGAAAGCTCACACAGGTGGCCTTGGCTGGCCTGAGGATCTTGACTATATAGGTTCTCGATGGGAACATGGATTCCCTGGCTCCTGGATTCCTCCACAGGGCAGCTCCCAGCACTGGACTTTGCTGCCCCAGAGCAAGGGATGCAGAGAAAGTGAGAACTGGAGGGAGACGGAAGTCATAGTTACTTTATACCCTACTCTTACATGTCAGACCCCATGGCCTTACAGTATTCTATGTGTTAGAAGTAAGTCTTCAGGTCCAACACAGCTTCAAGAAAAGAGAATCTCACTGGAAAGGGGGATCTTGTTGGAGGCTGCTATAGCTAGATGTTTAATGCCCCCTGAAGAGCTCATAAATTGGTGTTTGGAGTTGATGTAATTGGGTTATGAGGGCTGTAATCTCATGTAATCTCCACCACCGTAATGGATTTACTGGGTGGTAACCTAGACAGATGGGGTGTGGCTGGAGAAAGCGGGTCCCAGGAGGCGTGGCCTTGGGGATTATATATGACCCTGCTCCCATCGTTTGCTCTCTTATGCTTCCTGCCTACATGGTGTGAGAGCAGAGCCCTCGCTCTCTCCTTCTCTCTGCTTCTTACTGCCATGCCCTGAGATCCAAAGAAGCCAGCCTCACATGGACTGAACCCCGAAATCTGCAAAAACTATGAGCAAATCAGTCTTCCTTCCTCTGAGTTTTGCGGTCGAGTCTTTGGATTGGAGCAGTGAGGATGCTAACCAAGACAGAGGCTGCCTATAATTCTCTTTAGCTTCCCACGGACAGTGGAGGGTGCAACAGTGATGTGCACTGCACAACAGCTGGTCCGAGAGCCGGAGAGTGACTCCCGCATGCACCTGGAACACCAGCAACTTTCCTACTGATGCCCTCTTTGCTCTCAAATTGCCCCGGTCTGGATGATAAAAAACAGGATCATCCTGCTGATAAGACACCCATTGTACAGTCTTCCTAAAAAGGAACTAATGCTGGGAGCTGTGGTGCACTCCTGTAGTCCCAGTACTTGGGAGGTTGAGACAGGAGAGGTCCAAGGCCAGCCTCGGCAACTTATTGAGACCCTGTTTCAAAATAAAAAGGGCTGGGGGTGTAGCTCGGGGGTAGAATGCCCCTGGGGGGTTCAATTCCCAGTACCATAAAAGGGGAAAAAAAGAGCTGAACCTCACTTCTCTTTCCAATAGGGGTTTCCACACTGACTCTTCCAGTTAGCCAATAGCCAGTCCTGAGCCACACAGGACCGAGGCTAATCACCAAGCACTGATGCCCTGCCTATCCTTATTTTAGCCATACCCAAATTTTTTACTATTTAGGCATATTTTTACTTCTTAAAAAAATCATCATTTAAGCTGTGCATGGTGGCGCATGCTTGTAATCCCAGTACTTGGGAGGCCAAAACAGGAGGACTGAAGGTTCAAGGCCAGCCTCAGCAACCTAACAAGACATTGTTTCAAAATTTTAAATTTTAAAAAAGGGCTGGGGATGTACCTCAGAGATAGAACGCCTCTGGGTTCAATCCACAGATCCACAGTACCAAAAAAGAAAAGCATCATTCGATTATTGTCTTAAAGTTTTCTATGTCTTAATATGAATTTATGAGATTATATGGAGTGCAGGAAGCAGATTTATCGTTATCTATAAATAAGTGTGTATATATTTTGTATATCCAGACACAATGGCGTTATTTATCTTTTATCACATTTATTGGCCAGAAGCAATAAGTGGAGGGTACCATACAAAACTCTGAAAACATTCAACTTCCTGAAGTTTTTGCACATAAAAATTAATGTGCCATAAATACCACTCTTTGCATTTGCTGTCCTAATGGTCTTTCAGACACAGTGGTGAGGCAATTAGCAAATAAAAGGGAAAAGGATTATCTCAATGAGAAAACAGGCCTCTGTTCATCTCAATCAGGTTACTACTATGTGAGCCTCTTCCCTGAGGAGCTGCCTATCTTTTTTTTCTTCTTCTTTTTTTTTCTCATAAACATTTCCTAAGGACAAAAGTATTTCTGAACATATGGGCCATGTCTCTGTTTTGGATGTAAAAACTTCTGGCATTCCGCTGACTTCATTTCATTCTGAGTCACTCTCTCATTTGGTATAAACATCAGGGTATTTTGATCAATTATGAATAACTGAGATAGTGTGAGCCTAACACTCCATCCCTCTGTCTTTCCTAAATGGGGAAGAGATTGCCCAACGTGCTATCTTCCTAATTATTTTTAAATTTATATTTTCTGTTTATTTCGTTACTGAAACAGATGGTCTAAGTAGAGGGTTTTTCCCCCCAAGTCTAATGCTCAAAGTAAATTAAACTAAGAGTGGCGGGCCAGGCTCCCAGAGGTCAGGCACTATGTCGCCACCTGCAGAGTCCCATTCCCGCAGCTCTGAAGCCATAACCGAAACTGGAGAGCCCTGAAGGGACCGTGTCTCCCCGAGCACCCCGACTTCCAGGGGTAAAGGGTTTTTCAAGGTTTTGCACACCTTAACAGATCTGTTGTACCCTGGAATTGTGCAACTCTGTGGTCCTACAAGTGTGTGCTCAGTCACACACTCACTACACACACATGCACACGTGCACACTTGTTCGTTCTTTCATTTGAAATTAAAAACAAAAAATGCAGGTTAAGGTCCCACAGCAGAGAACAGCAGTGAGCAAGATAAGCAAAATTGTGCCTCCGGTGAAACTCAAATCCCTGCAGGAGAGGCGACAGGTGAGGAAATGACAATTTCAGGCCTGAGAAAAATTTGCAAAAATATAAATAAAGCAATTTGGAGGAACAGAAAATACGAAGGGGTAAAGATTGTTTTGAGATCAGGAAGGTTTTCCGAGCTGGTTTTTGAGCAGAAACCTGTATGCCGTGAGGGAGCCGGCGATGTGAACACCTGGGAAGAGGGTGCTACAGGTGGAGCGGCAGGAGATGCTCAGGACCGGGCTGGTACCCAGCCTGGCCATCGGTTCTGTGAGCGGAACATTCTGGAGCTGTAGGTGCTTCCGCAGACTGGGGAAATACGACCTGGGATGGAAGGCAGGTCTGGACCCCAGGGCCACCAGGCTGGGTCTTCAAAAAACGGTGGGTGGCCAGTTGGAATCTCAGGTTTCAAATCCATTGCCCCCCCACATTCCCCAGGCTGCAAATTTCAGCAGCCTTGTTCTGACTAAGTAGTTTCCTGCACCAAAGCCAACAGGCTCCCAGATCCAGCAAAGCAAAGTCCAGGGCTCTCCATAGCCTGCGAAAAGCTGGGGAGGGGGCGGGTAGGTGAAGGGCGTCACTACAGGAGACAGGAACCTTTATCTTCCAGGGCAAGCTCTACTTTCTCAGATTCTGTGAACCTTCCACTAACCAAACTCCATAAATTAAGCAGAGTTAACCATATAGGGTTCTCAACTTCAGCACTACTTGGAGCAAGGGATTCTTTGTTGGGGGGCTGACCTGTGCACAATAGGATGTGCTCTAACATTCCTGCCTTCTCTGCCCCACTGTGACAATCCAAGCATGGCCCCCTACATTCTCCAGTGTGCTCTAGGGGGCTCCAACCGCCATGAGGACCCTGCTATCGCCAGATGCTAAGCCATTCTTGCAAGTCGGCCCAGAGGCTGCTCTAGTGAGCCCAGATCTGAAAGCACAGCCCCCCTTCAGAGAAGCAGCCCCTGAGCCCCGACCTAGGGGCAACAGAGAGAATTTCATCAATGAAGATATCAGCTGGGTGTGGTAGCATACAGCTGTGATCCCAGTACTTGGGAAGGTGAGACAGAAGGATCGCAAGTTCAAGGCCAGTCTCAGCAACTTAGCAAGATTCCAGCAACTTAGGGAGACCCTGTTTCAAAATCAGTAAAATAAAGGGCTAGAATGTAGCTCAGAGGTAGAACACCTCTGGGTTCAATTCTCAGTACCGAAATAAATAAATAAATAAAGCTATCAATCTGCTTTCATTCTGAAATCCAAATTGATTTCCCAGTTTTCTGGATTTTTTACATACACTATTGGTGCTAATTTTTAATAACTCATATATCCTTCCTGAATCTTTTTTTTTTTTTTGCCTGCAAAGTAAATAGAGCACTATTTTCTTTGTGTGTGCCTTGGAAGGCTTAAATAAGGAAATACGTGTAAAGTCTTTGACTTCACAGGTTAGGTGGCAATTTATCAATATGGCCGAGTTCCTTTTATTATTTTCTTAAACAAAAGGTTGCAAAGTAACTTAGTGTCAGATCAGAATTAGAATCCTGGTTTCTTAGTTCTGTCTTCTTTCTCAGTATCCTCTGGGACTATTTTTCCTATAATACTCTCAGAATGCCTTGAACCACTTTTTGCTTCCCTCTCCTGAAATGTTTTTTAAGGGAGTCAGGTCTGAATGGAGGTGGGTGGCATGGGATGACAGATGGGTCCGTCCGTCCGTCCTTCCTTCCTTCCTTCCTTCCTTCCTCTTTCCTTCCTTCCTTCCTGACACAGGCTTAGGAAACAGGCCACAGGAGGCAAATGGGGGGGGGGTATTTTGCCCAGAGAAGAGAGGAACTCTTAAAGAAAATTGTTAATTTCCAAAGATATTTCACCAACAAAGAAAGATTTTTTTTAGTGATAACCTTCTTGGCTACATTGACTCTACAGCAAGATTATTCCATGTTTAACAAAGACACTTCAAAAGAGATAGGGGTGGCAGGGCATGGTGACTTATGCCTGTAATCCCAGTACTTGGAAGGCTGAGACGAGAGGATTGCAGGTTTGAGGCCAGCCTTAGTAACTTAGTGAGTCCCTCAGCAACTTAGCAAGACCCTGTTTCAAAATAAAAAAATAAAAGGAACTGGGGGTGCAGCTCAGAGATAAATTGTTAGTTTCCAAAGATATTTCACCAACAAAGAAAGATTTTTTAGTGATAACCTTCTTGGCTCCATTGACTCTCACTGGCCTCGAACCCGCGGTCCTCCTGCCTCAGCCTCCCAAGTCCTGCGATTACAAGTTCCTTTGCTTCTGTATGTTTCCTCAGCTCAGGTCTGTGGAGGAAGAAGCTGTCTAAACTCATGCCGGATTATGCACAGCCGTGCCATGCTTGATATGTTACTACAAAGCTATCCAGTTCCCAGGATGGGAGAGCTAACATCAATGTCACCTGAGGTGTCTGATTTCAGAGCTTCAGCTAGCACCTAGTGAGAATTTTGGATGGCGGAAAATTGATCTGAAATGGTATCCAAATCTATTAGGCCTCTGAATTCGGACAGCGAGAATCAGTGCAGTCAGCTATCTGTTTAAAGAGACAGGTAGATGAATGACCTGATGTCTGTGCGTATGTTTAACCAAACTGTAGGGGTTTGCCCTTTGTTGTTATTTGTTCAAGTGGGGAGATCTACCCCTAAATTATTTTCTACAGAGAAGCCCCAAAGGTAAGCAGAGATCAAGGCAGAGTTCTACAGACTCAACAGTTTAAGGCCCTGTGCCCCGCCAGGGTCCCTCCGGGAAGTCTCTGGGCTCCATGTGGCCCAGTTTGGAAGCTGCACGTGGTCTTCACCTGTGCAGGTGTGAAGCTCACAGAGCTGACCCTGAACCGAAGGAGACGGGGATTATGATCCACCACGAGTGAGAGTGTTTTTAGGAAGGAATGTCCTGTACAGAGCAAGCGGAGAGTCAGTAGATGAGAGAGACCAACACGTGAGCCACTCTAAATTGTCTTTTTCCATACTGTGAATCGACTTTGATCTTATATTTTAAATTTTGCTTTTAACGGATCATGTCTGCAGCACAAATTATAGGAAGACAAAAACATGAAGGATTATAGGGATACAATATGTTAAATGTAATTTTCAAAGGTCCTTTTTGTGAGGAATTACAGTAAATTTCTCTGAATACAAAGTGGCTTTGAAGTCAGGGTGCGCGGCCCTCCGTGCTGGGACGCCAGGGGCAGAGCGGTGATTATGCTGTCAGCCAAGAATAGCTCAGGCACGCTCCCTCCTCTATGTGTCTTCTACCTATTCATAGGAAATTCTGCCTCCCCAATACTCTACTAGTTGCTAAAAACTAATAAAGAGGGTTATTATGTACTTTGAAAAGACCTGCTGTTATATATAGTGCCGGAGTCTTTTTACTATATAAATGAAACATATTCCAGACCATTTTTTTCTTTTTTTTGAAACCCTTTTATTTTCCTACTTTTTCTAGCAAGCACTCAGAATGAAATATCTTGGTTTCTAAAAGATAGGAAAGAGGAATGCTTCTCTGATTCTTTCAAAGAGACAGATCACACCGCCTGGATCTTCGGAGACAACCCACGATGTCAAATATTGTATCTAGTCACCATAGATCCCTGGGTAGGGTTAAGAAGTGATATTTGTTCTATCATTTTCAGTGCAGTAGAAGAAGGGGCTGAGTCAGGAGAGATGCTCCCTGACTCACGCTGGGGTTGAGACCCGATAGAACCATCGCAAGCTGAAAACAACTGAAATTACAACCAGTACATCTAACCTTCTAGACATCAGTGCTAAACCCAGTCCACCCTGGACACGCTCAAAACACTTCCATCATCCCTCACCTTCATGTTAGATCACCTAACACGAAGCCTAGTTTATAATAAAATACTGAATAGCTCGGTGTCTGGGATTTGAACCGTTCTAATGGGTGTGCATTTTAATATATACTTCCCTAATGACATACGATGTAAAGCCTCTTTTCATATGTTTATTTGCCATCTGTAGATCTCCTTTTGTGAGGTTTCTTTTGACTCAATTTTTAATGATGTTCTTTGTTTTCTTGTTGTTGAGTTCTGAGAGTTCTTTATATATTTTGGATATTAGCCCTTTATTGGACACAGATTTTACAAATACTTTCTCGCAGTCTGTGGCTTGCCTTTTCATTCTCTTAGTTCCATTTTTAATCTGTCTCAAGCATCAAGACAAAAGCTCCTAGGCTTTGTCTCAATTGTCTTGACATATTCTCCCTCCCCCAAATTCTGACACATCGGTGCCATCCCCCCATATCACTAACACATTTTTATTTCCTGTCATTTTGAGTTATAGTTTCTATTTGATTTCAGTTTTAGTTCTTCTTTACTTAGTTACTCCTCTAATGGAATTCGTCCCTTCTCTGGCTCGAGGGTTTCTTACCTTTTCAGTTATGTTAAAAGCTAAAATAAGCCGGGCGAGGTGGCACATGCCTGTAATCCCAGTACTTGGGAGGTTGAGAAAGGATTGCAGGTTCCAGGCTAGCCTCAGCATCTTAGGAAGACCCTCAACAACCTAGGGAAACCATTTCAAAATAAAAAATAAAATAGGTCCGGGGTGTAGTTCAGAGGTAAAATGCCTCTGGATCCAATCCCCAGTACCCCAAACAATTTTTTTAATTTTTTTTTTTTTTGCGGTACTGGGGATTGAACCCAGGGGCGTTCTACCTCCGTGCTACACCCCCGTACCTATTTTTTTATACTTTATTTTGAAACCGGGTCTCACGAAGTTGCGGAGGGCCTCACTAGGTAGAGAGAGAGAGACAGGGAGAGAGAGAGAGAGAGAGAGAGCGAGCTGAGGCTGGCCGCGAACCCGGATCCTCCGGTCTCTGCCTCCCAAGTACTGGGATTACAAGCGTGCGCCACCATGCCCGGCTCAATTTTTTTAATTTTTTTAAAAAAAGTTTTTTTAAAAAGCTACAACAGAATTTTGTAACCCTAGCTTCCACCCGCCTCTATCAATTGCAATTGCAATCGGCGTGAGCAATGCAGTGTCTGAAGCGTTAGCCACTTAGCAGAGAGACAGTCTTGCTTACCTCTGCACTCACTCTGCTGAGAGCCAGGGACGCACTCTCCCCTCCAGGTACCACTCGTCCCTGAGAGGGAGGGTCATTGTGAGGGTACCTTTTCTTAGGAATTTCATCAATACCTACTTTTATAGTTTTTTATAGCTAGAATGGCACTATCTGGCACTTAGCATTCTGTGTTGGCAATTCAAGACACATTTTTAAAATTATTTGTAATTTATTTCTCTTGTGCTGGAGCAAATAGCAAGACTGAGGAAATCCTCTACCTACTTACCCACATGGTGGTAACACAAGATTAGAGTCCAAAAAAAAGCAGGGGTTTGGCAGAGTTTGATTCCTTGTTCCTTATACACCACAAAGTCCCCCTTTCCAAACACACACACCTGAACTAAATAAAAAAGGCGCCCCACAGCAATCCAGTCAACCGTTAGAGGAACGCGTCCAACACTTGCCACTAATTGTCCAGCCATTCATTTTTAAGTGTTTTCCATAAATGCACCCCGCGCCAACTATATTTCAATCATTTTCTCTCTCGAATCCCTGTGAAGAGAACATGTGGATCCACATGTTTGCAAAGGATGAGATTGAGGCTCCAAGCGGTTAAGAGTTTCAAAATCACACAGCCGATCAGTGAGAGCGAATTTATGTGCCGTCTCTTTTGTACAACCTACTTCCAAGAAAATAAAAGATAGGAAGGTAAAAGTCCCCAGAGGACAAAGAGAACCAGTACTGAACACTTAGAATATCGTCAAGGTTAAGTATGTCAAGAGTCCCAGGAACTATAGGAAAACAGGAACTGAACGGTGAATATTCTGGGAAGTGATTTGCAAAGAAGAAAGTCAAGCTGTCTCTGGAGAGTGAAGTGCACCTCCAATCCTAAGAGAGGCTTTTAATGGATAAAAGTGGAGATTCAGAAGAAGGGAGCCGTAAGGAATCTGTGTGGGTAAATTTGAAACAGAAGGAAAAGAGAAGTGAAAGGGAGAGAGACCAGCCACCACACCAAACAAGTGCAACAAATGGAGGGTTGGGGTTTTTGGTTGTCATTGTTATTGTTGTTGTTTTTCAAATTTTTTTGAGCACCAGCCAGTTCATATCCTGCTGTCAGGCAAATCCATGCAGGTTGAGTTCCCTATCCGAAATGCTTGGGACCAGAATTACTTCAGATTTAGGAGTTCTTTGGATTTGGGGATATATGCATATACATGATGAGGTGTCTTAGGGATGGGACTCAAATCTATATGTAAAACTCATTTATGCCAAATGTATATATACCCTGAAGGTGCTCAAAAAGCTTCAGATATGGAGCACATCAGATTTTAGGTTTCCAGATTAGGGATATGCAACCTGAATTTACATGCTACACAACAGGTAAGAACCTCAAAATGTATTTTTAAGACCACCGCATCAGCAATCTCAGGAACATTCCTCAGGGAAGTAGCTTCCGAAATTTAAAGCTTCTAGACTTAAAATGAATCATCGAGTCATCTCCCCCTGATCTACCTAAAAAATATTTCTAAATGAATGCTGTGTACATCCTCTATGATTCCATTACTAAATAATGGGACCTGTTAGGATATTTTTATTGCTAAGAGTTTTCCAACATCAGGAGACCTCTGAGACTCAACAGAACAAATGCGTAAAAACCAAAATCTCCTGTTAAAGGGAAGATGTCAGAGCTAAAAGCCTCCTGGCTTCACAAATAGACATTCTAAACCCTGTTTTTCTACTTTCAGATAAAAAACTCTGGCAAGAACATAGGTATTTTCTGTGCTTTTCCAAAGTAATTGCTTACAAATTCTCTTTTCTTCTTTGTTCAATAGGTAATCAGACTTCACACGGAACCCAGACTGCCGGGGTCTTCCAAAGCTAACTCAGAGTCCTGCCAGGATTCTAGAAGGTCTTCAGCCTTCATGACAAAACCCATGTTCTTCGCAGGAGACCAGATGGCAATGCTTCGTCTCGCCTAGGGTCCAGCACCCGCAGGACCCATTCTTTTGAAATAATGAGGCTTCTTTCTCTGGAACAGACCTCCAAGTGTCTCGGAGTTGAAGAAATTCAAAACCAAGTCATTTTCTGAAGTTATACCTTCTTGACCTTTCTTTGACAAAATTGGTTATCTCATATTACACCTTTCCTCTGTGCTCTTAAGAGAAATTCACCAATGCTCACAGTCCTGGAGATTTCAGTCCATGTTAGGCCAGCTTCCAAGCAGAAACCAAGGCTGCAGGTCCTCAGGGCATTGTGACAGGAGCAGAGGGAGGGTTCGAGCTTGGCAGCAAGGGAGAGAGAGAAGCTGAAGCAGCCAGCCCTGGGGAAGCACTGCCCTGGGGACCCTTCTCCCACAGCCATGCTTATTGGAATGATAATACTTGAATATATTGGGTGTTTCAGTCAGCTTTCTCACTGCTGTGATCCAAACACATGGAAACTTACAGACGGGGAGATGTATTTGCTCACAGTCCTGGAGATTTCAGTCCGTGTTAGGCCAGCTTCCACAGCCATGCCCCACCTCCACACATGCCTGCATCGCTTAATGCATGTGCTTTGGTGGACATTTTAAATCCAAACCATATACTGGGTTACATAAAATATATTATCAAAATTAATTTTACTCCTTTTTATATACTTTTATTGATGCACTGTAATTATACAGCATCGTGAGGTTCTAAGTGATACAAACATCCATACGCACAGCACTTGGTGTGTTTCCCTCTGCATCTCACCCGCTTCACCACCTCTCCCCATACATGCTAGTGAGATTAGTAGTGGTACCTTCATATATGGATATGGCGTTATTTGAACTCCTTTTTCTCCTCCCCACCTCTCTCCCCCACTATTCTACTGGTCTCTCTCCTCACTTATTAGAAATCTCTTTTATTTCCTGTTTTCTCTCCAGTTTCCACATATAAGAGAAAACATATGACCCTTGACATTCTGAGACTGGCCGATCTCACTTAGCATAATATTCTCTAGTTCCATCTATTTTCTTGCAAATGACATGTGATATAAGAGGAAATAGGAGTTCCTACACTGTTGGTGGAATAGTAAATGAGCACAACCATCATGGACATCCTATGAAAGTTCCTCAAAAGACTAGGAATGGAACCACTATATGATCCAACTCTACCACTCTTCGGCATCTTCTCAAAAGAATTAAACTTAGAATATTATGGTGACACATGCATATCCATGCTTATAGCAGCACAGTTCACAATAGCCAAGTTACAGAACCAACCTAGGTATCCATCAACAGATGAATGGATAATTTTACTCCTTTATATTTATGTTTTGAATGTGGTCACTGGAAAATTGTAGATGACAGAAATGGCTCATATAATATTTCTATTGAGCAGGGCGACTTTAGAGCATAGGTAGGCAAACTATTCCAGAAAATGGCTAGATAGTAAATAGTTCAGGCTTTGCAAACAACACAATCTCCAGGGCAGCCTCTACATTCTGCTATGATAGAAAAAAAATGAGCTACACAAACATGTAAACAAATGAGCAGTGCTATTCTTTTTTTTTTCCCCCTGCGATACCGGGGATTGAACCCAGGGGCATTCTACCTCCGAGTTACACCCCCAGCCCTATTTTTTATCCTTTATTGAAACCAGGTCTCATGAAGTTGCAGAGGGCCTCTCTAAGTAGCTGAGGCTGGCCGCGAACCTGGATCCTCCGGTCTCCACCTCCCAAGTACTGGGATTACAAGCGTGTGCCACCACGCCCGGCTCAACAGTGCTATTCTAATGCGGTTTTATTTGCAAAAGCAGGTGGCAGTCTAGACTCAGCCCATGGCCCATAGTTTACTGGTACCTACTCCAGAGCATAACATGCATTTTTAAATTCGCATGCCATTTTTCAACATCTGGTTCCTGTTCAGCAGCTTTAATGAACCAATAACAAAGATGAGTGAGAGCTTGCTTCTTCCTTTGGATCAGGAAGAAGCAACCTACCATTGCCATGCAGAGCGGATGGAGGACCCTTGGCCTCCTTGGACTGGGAGAGATTGGCGTGCATTGATTTATATGTTCACGGTGTTTATCACAAGGCATCGTTGATAGCGATTACCCAACCACAATCATCCATGAAGACAGAACATACCAAGCACTCTCTACAGGAACAAGCTTTTACCTCAAGAAGGATGTCTCAACAAGGCCCCGACACCAAGTCGAGCCAGTGCCAGCAGCGTGGTCCGTGAGCCAGCTGCCATCTTGAAACAATTCACTCTGCCTCTCTTGGCACTTTGCTGACTCCTTTAAAGCCCAAATCTGCATTTCAAAACCACATGCGTCACATGATTAGCAATGCCAGGCCTGCTTTTGTGGGACACTCTGAAGTTCCAGGCAAACTACTAAGTGTCCTTCAATAGTCCAAGTCATCAAACCAAGTTCCAAAAGGAGAACTGATGACTGAAATCATGTTCCTCTCGAAAAGAAAGGAAATAATGTATAGGATAGTGTGTTGGCATCTTGAGACTCTACCAAAACTAACTATCTGAACAAGAAATGCATGATATTGGTTGGTTCCCCTAGCATCTAGATGAAATCAAGGGCTTAAGAATCACAATCAGGGAGAATCCAAGATGGCGACCAAGGGAGGAACTGAAACTATCTCTATTTGCAGATGACATGATATTATACTTAGAAGATCCAACAAACTCAACTAAAAGGCTCATAGAACTGATCAACAAATTCAGCAAAGTGTCGGGATACAAAATCAGTCTTAAAAAATCAGAAGCTTTTCTGTATGCCAACCATAAATCCACTGAAAAAGAAATCCAGAAGACATTTCCACTCATGATATCCCCCAAAACAATAAAATACTTGGGAATAAACCTAACCAAGGAGGTAAAAGACCTCTACAAGGAAAACTATAAAACATTGAAAAAAGAAACTGAAGAGGATCTTAGAAGATGGAAAGATCTCCCATGCTCTTGGGTAGGCAGAATAAATATCATCAAAATGACCATTCTTCCAAAAGTGCTCTACAGATTCAATGTAATACCCATTAAATTACCAAAGTCATTCTTCACTGACATGGAAAAATCTGTCCTTAAATTCATTTGGAACAACAACAAAAAAACAGAATAGCAAAATTAGTTCTCAGCAACAAGAACCATGCAGGAGGCATCACAATACCCAACTTCAAACTATACTACAAAGCCATAGTAATAAAAACAGCATGGTATTGGCACAAAAGCAGACACATAGACCTATGGAGCAGAATAGAAGACTCCGAAACAAATCCATACACCTACAGCCAATTGATTTTTGACAAAGGGGCTAAAAACACCCACTGGAAAAAGGATAGCCTCTTCAACAAATGGTGCTGGCAAAACTGGCTAACCATATGCAGAAAAATAGAAATAAACCCCACTTTCTCACCTTATACAAGAGTCAATTCAACATGGATCAAAGACCTAGAAATCAGACCAGAGACCTTGCAGCTACTCAAAGAGGGCATAGGCCCAACACTCCAATACGTAGGCACAGACTTCCTCAACAAGACCCCAAAGGCACAGGAAACTAAAATGAGGATCAATACGTGGGATTGCATCAAACTAAAGAGCTTTTGTGCAGCAAAGGAAACAATCAAGAACCTCAACAGAGAGCCGACAGAATGGGAGAAGATTTTTGCCAGCTACTCCTCAGATAAAGGACTCATATCTAGAATATACAGAGAACTTAAAAAAACAACACTAAAAAACCAAATAATCCAATCAAAAAATGGGCAAGTGAACTAAATAGACACTTCACAGAAGAAGAAATACAAATGGCCCATAAATGTATGAAAAAAATGTTCAACTTCATTAGCAATCAGAGAGATGCAAATCAAAACTACCCTGAGATTTCACCTAATGCCAATTAGAATGGCAATCATTAAAAACACAAACAACAACAAATGCTGGTGAGGATGTGGAGAAGTAGGAACTCTACTACACTGTTGGTGGGATTGCAAATTAGTGCAACCGCTGTGGAAAACAGTGTGGAGGACCCTCAGAAGAATGGGAATGAACCTACCGTATGACCCAGCAATACCACTTCTAGGCATCTACCCAA
>PVJS01022012.1:0-30932 GCA_004027185.1 Glis glis
AAAAAAAAAATAGGGCCGGGGGTGTAGTGCGGAGGTAGAACGCCCCTGCGTTCAATCCCCAGTACCGCAAAAAAAAAAAAAAATTATGAACAGCATTCAAAAGATAACATGAGCCGGGCGTGGTGGCACACGCTTGTAATCCCAGTACTTTGGGAGGCAGAGACCGGAGGATCAGGGTTCGCGGCCAGCCTCAACTCTCTCTTTTCTCTCTCTCTTTCCCTGTCTCTCTCTCTCTCTCTCTCTACTTAGTGAGGCCCTCCGCAACTTCGTGAGACCCGGTTTCAAAATAAAGTATAAAAAATAGGGCCGGGGGTGTAGCGCAGAGGTTCAATCCCCGGTACCGCATAAAAAAAAAGATAACATCAACCAAATTATGCATTAGGCTATGAGATATCCTTTGAAACATAAGAAATGAAAAAGTATACTGCAGGTAATAGATTACTCCCTCCTCCCAAGAAGTAGTACAGACATAAACTATAAATAGGTCTCAATGTGATTTGGATAGGAAATGTATCAGAGCCATAGACACTGGGATATGCATAGTCTGGCACCAAAAAGAAAAACTGTACCTTCTAAGACTGATCTCGAGGTGTCTCTAGGCAATAAATTCACAACAACTTGTACCAACAGCCTAACCCAGTGAGTGTTGATGAATTGCTCGGCTTATACTACAGATGTGGTAGTCATCTAAATATATTAGAACTTATGATTAGCTACATGAAACCTGATTAAATCTAATAAGCCAAATATAATGAAAGAAATCAGTTATTCTGGTTGTTTCAGCTTATACAAAATGAGTGACTATCACTAAGGAAAAAAAAGAAGTTAGAAGGGGTTGAAGACTAAAGGTCAACCGTGTGGCCAGCATGTGATTGGGCCCCATTAAAAACACTGCGTGTCAAAGGCTCAGGTGAGCTCCCCTGGTTGGTCTGCAATACTCTGCTTCTTGTCACACATGCCAAGAAAGTAACACATTAAGACTCCACAGAGAGAGGACAGCAGAAGCTCTGCATTTGGTATTGTCCCAGCCCTATTTATTTATTTATTTATTTATTCATTTGAACCCAGGGGTCTTGTAACTCCAAACTATACCCCCAGCCCTATTTTTTATTATTATTGAAACAGGGTCTCACTAAGTTGTGGAGGGCCTCACTAAGTAGCTGAGGCTGGTCATGAACCTGCGATCCTCCGGTCTCAGCCTCCCAAGTACTGGGATTACAAGTGTGCACCACCATGCCCAGCTTATTTTTTATTTTGAAATAGCATTTCACTAAGTTGCTGAGGGTCTCACTAAATTGCTGAGGCTTGTCCTCAAACCTGTGATCCTCCTGTCTCAACCTCTCAAGTACTGGCATTACAGGCGTGCGCCACCACGCCCAGCTCTGATTTTAATCTTTAACTTTTTCCTGTAATAAACCATGACCATGAGTATAATTGCCTTCAGTGAGTTCTGTGAGTCCTTTAGGCAAGTATCAAATCTGAAGGTGACTTTGGGAACCCCCTAAATTTGCAGAAATTAGTCCTGAAAAATCCACCTTATTTTAAACAAATAAACTTTACAATAAAATATGCCAAAGGAAAAGATGAATGCTTACTCAAATTCTCTCAAAATCAATTTGCTATTGTTCCTAAAGAAAAATACATACACACCAGTTCCCTCCACTTTTTTCTTTAGAGCATTATGTTTGTCCCTAAATAAATTTTGGGATTTGGGTCCATTCAGAGTAAAGGTAGGTTAAAATATTGTCAGAAATCTTTTTTTGTACAGAAATCTAAGCACGAATATAAAAAGTATTGACCTAGGTTTAACAAATATAACTTAAAAATATTAAGCAGTGACTATGTTCCAGTAGGTTATTCCAGTATGTCAGACATTTTTACACACCTAATTTAATTCTCACAGCCACCTTTGTTAATATTCTTATTCTTACTCTTGAGTGAAGGAAAATGAGACCTCAGAGGTTTCATGCAATATGAGAACCATGAGTCTCGGAGGTAAAGATACTCGGCTCCTTATCTAGTTTGTTATAAAGGAAAATTGTTTTAATTCTCAGAGCCTCAGGATCCCCATAAATAAAATGAAAATAAAACGCCTGCTTTGCTGGGCTCCTATGAGCATTCAATGGCTTACTGTTATGTGCACCAAATAAATATTAATTCTTTCTTTCCCTCCTTTCCACTCTGGTCAACCAAAGCTTACACTGCTGGTAAATAGCAAAGTCAGTCTATAAACCCAGGTCTTAAACTGGACGTGGCAGTGCACGCCTGTAATGCCAGTATGTGGGAGACTGAGACAGGAAGATCAGAGGTTTAAAGCCGGCCTCAGCAACTTAACGAGAGACCCTGTTTCAAAATAAAAAAAAAATAAGATAGGGCTGGGGAGGTGGCTTGCTTGGAGATACTACAAAATAACAATAATAATACAGTACTACAAAATAACAATAATAATTAATAATAATAATAAATAATCCAGGTTTTTCTGCTAATCTCAGTTTTAGAATAATTTTTAAAATTACATCCTTATCCCAAAATTCTAGATTTCAAAAATGTTCTTTTTTTTTTTTGGAACTGGGAATTGAACGTAAAGAGATTCTACCTCCAAGCTACATCCCTAGCCTTTTTTATTTTTTGAAACAGAGTCTAAGTTGCTAGAGGTCTCCCTAAGTTGCTGAGGCTGGCCTCAAACCTGCGATCCTCCTGTCTCAGCATCCCAAGTACTGGGATTACAGGTGTGCACCACCACGCCTGGATTGAAATGCTCTACTTTTGATAAAGTACAAAAAAGAAAGAAAATATAACTAATGTAGGAAAAATCCTACAATAATGACTAGAGTTTTTTATTATTATTAAAAATTTGAATAGTCCTAGAATCCCAAAGATTAAAATTTCATTACACACATGTACCAACAATTTTCAGCTTGGTAGAATACAGCCAAATACTTATATGCACTGAATTTACGGTTAATAGTAATAAAATAGAGATATTTTTAAAGTTATGAATGACTACCACTGAGAAATTTGAAAACTTTTTTCCAAAACACCACATTTCTCATTGTTTCAGAACATCTGCGACACAAGGAGACCCAAGGTGAGCAAGCGCACCTGCATCATGACTTTCAGGCGATCCAGAGGGGCGGTGCTTGTTCGAGAGACAGCACCAGCGATGCCACCCGCCATGAGCTGCCTCCACCACTGCCCGGACTTCTTCTCATCTTCTGTGAATTCATCTGGAATAGTTAAACTATCCCCTATGTCAATTCCCTGTTAAAATGCAAAAGAAATTGTCATGCTCCTTCAGTTAAAAACAGATAATCCCAGAAGTTCTTTTGTTTTAGAGAACTGTATTTCACAGTTAAGTTCAACTCTACTGCTTAGAATTTTTAATGAACCAATTTGAGCACATTGTGTTTAGTCTATTCACACTAAACACAATTCAGTATCAGTTCACAAGAAATTGAAATTAACAGTAATTACAAACTTACAAAACCAATCATTACAACTTTTTCTTTTTATAGATGGAGTGACTTTTCTCCTATTGGCTTAAGTCAGAATGAAAGGGCAGCATTTTATCAGCTATAGTGAATCTTTTTTAGTTATAGCCACTTTTCATAATGCTAGAAAATCATATGCAATTGGTGATGGTATTTTTTAAGAAGTTAGTTTGGGGCTGTGGGTGCAGCTCAGTGGAAGAACAAATTCCTTATATGTGTGAGGCCTGGGTTTCATTCCCTAGCACCACCAAAAAGAAAAAAAAAAAACAAAACAAGGAAAAAGATAAAGAAATTAGTTTGTTGCTGGGCACAGTGGCACACACATGTAGTCCAGACACTAGGGAGGCTGAAGTGGGAGAATAACTGGAACCCAAGAATTTAAGTCCAACCTGGACAACATAGGAAAACCCAGTCTCGGAAAAAAAAATAAAGTTAGTCTGTCAATACTTCAAAGGCACTTTTTTCATCTCAAAATTATATCCACATCATACTTCATGCATTAATTATTCACCAATGCTTAAGTTTTGAAAAAATGATAAGGAACAAAATAAAACTGATGAATAAAATATTATTGACCATTTTACAGATGACAATTTCTTTTCCAACTTAATCTTATTAAATTGAAAAATTCCTTTTGCCGGGCGTGGTGGCGCACGCTTGTAATCCCAGTACTTTGGGAGGCGGAGACCGGAGGATCCGGGTTCGTGGCCAACCTCAGCGCGCATGCGCGCATGCGCGATTTCTCTCTCTCTCTCTCTCTCTCCTCTCTCCTCTCTCCTCTCTCTCTCTCTCTCTCTCTACCTAGCGAGGCCCTCCGCAACGTCGTGAGACCCGGTTTCAAAAATAAAGCATAAAAAAATAGGGCCGGGGGCGTAGCGCGGAGGTAGAACGCCCCTGCGTTCAATCCCCGGTACCGCAAAAAAAAAAAAAAAAAAAAAAAAAAAAAGAAAAATTCCATTCCCAAACATCACACATGCTTTAAATATGTAAATAAAAACTACACATGTAAATATCCCTAAACTTATTTCCTATTTTTAACTGTCAATAAATATTTTTGTAAGTCTGACTTGTCATTTAAAACATGCAGTAGATTCCATCAAAATTTAGCTAAAATTATTTGAAATGATCATTCCTCATATCTATTCTGAACATTACTATAAATTAAAAATATAGATTGAGAGAAAATTCTATTATTACAATATTTTTACTCTACTATCTAAATGATTTGGCAAGGGCAAGGAGCTATGCCAACAGTAGCGACTCTCTCTTCCTTCATTTTACTATTAATAAAATGGGCATATGATTGTAGGCTCAAGTGTTATCATCTATGTCCAAAGATACAATAAAAGCCGGGTGTGGTGGCGCATGTTTGTAATACTAGTACTTGGGAGGACTGAAACAGGAGGATCGCAGGTTCGCAGCCAGGCTCAGCTACTTAGTGAGGCCCTCCGCAACTTAGTGAGACCCTGTTTCAAAAAAGAATAAAAAATGGGGCTGGGGGTGTAGCTTGGAGGTAGAATGCCTTTAGGTTCAATCCCCAGTACCGCAAAAAAAAAAAAAAAGATACAGTAAAAATTGTGTCAGTATAAGCTTTATCTGGGCAACTGAACTATGTAGTATTATTTTATGTTCATAGTTGAAAAGGTTTTCATCATCACTAACTTTATAATGCTCTG
The DNA here is from genome assembly GCA_004027185.1 of Glis glis. Taxonomy (NCBI): domain Eukaryota; kingdom Metazoa; phylum Chordata; class Mammalia; order Rodentia; family Gliridae; genus Glis; species Glis glis. The sequence continues at coordinate 5,168 of PVJS01022012.1, forward strand.
TGTAAGCTCAGGCATTGCTTGTAGTGGCACTGTAAACTCAAGACTTCAATACTGCCCAGAAAATTTATTAAAATCCATGAAGGAGTATTGAAGAAAAGCCCACTAGGAAAAAAAAATTCCTTCACAGAGTTCCCAATAGTTTCAGGAGCTTATTACACAGTAATAGAACTTCATTTACACCAGTACATTTTAGCAGAATATTAATAAGAATCAAATTCTGAAAGTTTTATGGAATACAAAGGGGTATGAAATGCTGATCCAGATGAGCCAAAACGATTTTGTAACCAACAAAGATTATTATAAATGCCTCAGGCCAGGATAAATCTAGGCAGCCTGACTGAACAAGCCAGTATCAGAAGAGCACTCTGGCCATATCCTCGATTGCCAAGAAAACTGATCCCAAGCAAGCATGAGGTGTTGAGATCATTTAGGCAATATGGACCTATAAAAAGTAACGGCCTACCCAGGCGTGGTGGCACATGCTTGTAATCCCAGTACTTGGGAGGCGGAGACTGGAGGATCTGGGTTCGTGGCCAGCCTCAGCTACTTAGTGAGGCCCTCCGCAACTTCGAGAGACCCGGTTTCAATAAAGGACAAAAATTGGGCCGGGGGTGTAGCTCGGAGGTAGAACGCCCCTGGGTTCAATCCCTGGTACCGCAAAAAAAAAAAAAAAGTAACGGCCTATGACATTAAGACTTCCCTATGGCAGAATCCCTAAATGCCATGAAAGATGGGCAACTTACTCATCAAAACGGTACTTCTTCCAAGTTTTGTCCAGTCTTGTCCAGTCTTGGAGTTTCAAAAGATACTCTATACATCTTTGCCTGATAGAACGAACAGAACTCTACAAGTTAAGGAGCTACTGGGTCTTGGGCATCCAACTCCTTAAGTATTACAGGGTGTTCTTGGGTGCTAACTATACCAATGACTTACAGCTTCAAATAAGTAGAAAGTGCACTTACAGTAGAATGTTTCCAGAAACGGACGATTTCCTCGATGTCTGTAACAGGATTGAATAAGAAGTAGTCCCTCCACTCATTCCAGTCCACTGTCATTGTCCCATCAGCATCAATGCTGAAAGTTTTAAAAAATGATTAGAGAACAAAATAAAATTGATGAATAAAACTAACACTGGCCATTTTACAGAATGACCATTTATTTTCCAACTTAATATTCTTTATAAAATAAAAAATTTAATTCACAACTATAGGTTATTGGAAATAGTCACAGGCTTTTTTTTTTTTTGTACCAAGGATTGAACTCAGAGGCATTCTACCTCCGAGCTACACCCCCAGCCCTTTTTATTTTTTGTTTTGAAACAGGGTCTTGCTAGGTTTCTGAGAGTCTCACTACTTGCTGAGGCTCTCCTCGAACCCGTGATCTACCTGTCTCAGCCTTCCAAGCACTGGGATTACAGGCATGTGCCACCAAGTTTTTATTGTCCTTTCACATTGTTTTAACTATTCTAGATAAAAATGGACCCCCAAATTAGAGAGAAAGCTCACTAAAGACCACCTTCCGTACTCTGTCAAACTCTTAAGTTAATAAGCTTTAAAACATAAAAACTGGATGATTAAATATTGGGAGATGGTAATTAATGAATTCACAATCCATTTTTTCTTGCCCTGGCTCATAAAGTTATTTATTTTCATTAAACTAGTGCATTTAAATTATACAGAATAATAGGTGCTATTGTGGCATATTTGTACATGCAAATAACACACTTACATCATATCCACACATACCTCACTCCCCTTCCTTATTCCCTATCTCCTATATCCTCCTTAATTAAAACTAAGAGCATCCATACTCAGATACCATAAATAAAGTAAAAAGACAAAGAGAAAGTAGACATTTCATGTGTGTGTGTGTGTGTGTGTTTGTGTGTGCATGTGTGTGTGATTGAGGATTGAACCCAAAGGCACTCTACCACTGAACTACATCCCCAGCCATTTTAATTCCTTAAGTTCTATTGCAACATTCGAATGTGATTTTGAAATATACTTAAAATATACTATCAGTTTCCTTCTCCAACTTTTACCACATTAATAAAATTAGCAATGATTGTAAAAAATCAAACTCTTTGTGCATTATGAGTCTTAAGAAATCCTGGTACCTCATTTTCAACTTTAAAATTAACATACTGTAACTTTAAATATTTATCATAAACTTTTTGCTTGTTTTACAAGCTTCTTGACAATGAAGCCATTTGCGCCTGTTTTCTTCTAAGAAAAATACATAACTGGGCCAGGATTTTGACTGACTGGTTCACTAATACATACCCAGTTCCTAGAGTGGCTGGAACAGAGAAGGGGATCTCTGTTCGTGAATTACTTGATGTCTTGGGAGAAAACAAGTTTTGTTTTGGCATCTCCTTAAATTTTATTCTAAAATTGGTATGGAAATAATGCATAATGATGGCAATAAAATAAAATGTAGTTTCCATATGTGTATTATTGTTTTCTAGTACCATTTTGTATTTTGATCTGCATATGTGAAATTGCAATTAAACTTTCTCTTATTCCAGCACACAGGTATTAGCATACACTCCATGTGTCCGTGTAAATTCCAGCCACTACTTGAAACATTATTCTGGCTCTATTTTATCACTATTTTCTATTTTAATACAATTACTTACTATCTGATCCTACCTCCCAACCTCTCACATTTAGCATCCCCCACAAGACAAGGATTTTTATTGATTTTGTTCACAAATATAACCGAGTGTCTAGAAGAGTACAGAGTAAATACTTACTGAATGAATTCCAAATTCTACAGCTTAAGGCCATAAAACACTTGGTGCTGACAAAGTCATTAGGGGAGATAGTCACATGTGAGTTTAAGTTGCTTTTCTCTTCAAATTACTAATGAGGTTGAGCATCTATTACCACATTCATTTGCTATTCATGTTTCTGTGTGAAATATCTGTTAATATCTTTAGTTGATTTTTAAGGGGATGTATGTCTTTTCCTCACTCATAGTTCCTTACGGTTGATTCTAATCCTTCAAATTATAACTTGGCAAATGTCTTCTCTTTGTCTTTTCACTTTATGGTATCTGTCAATGTTCTTGCTTTTAACCTCCACCTTTTGTCTTTTTTTTTGGGGGGAGGGGTACTGGTGATTGAGCCCAGGGGCATTCTACCTCCGAGCTAAAGCCCTAGCCCTTTTTATTTTTTATTTTTAAAACAAGGTCTCACTAAGTTACCCTGCACTGACCTGGAACCTGAAATCCTCATGTCTTAGCCTCCCAAGTAATGGGATTACAGATATGCACCACTACATATGGCTTTTTGCCTTATTTTTAATAAATTGTCCCCTAATCTGAGATAAGGGTAATTCATTCACCTCCCCTTAATATTCAGCTTTAAGACTATAAAATTCTCTCTAAGTACCACATTAGAAATATCCCATAAGTTTGAATGTTTTCAAGTTTTTCAAATCAATGTATCCTTAAATTTCTACTTATTTCCTCTTCGATTTGTAAGTTAATGAGAAGTATATATCATTTGTAGTATTTTGTTACAGCAGCCCAAGCTAATACACCTCAATCTATTCTGCCTCTTGGGCTTAGAATGTGCATTATTCCTAAAGCTATAAAAGGTAATACAAGAATATTATTTCTGGCCTTAGAACAAGAGAAAACCCCTCACTTTCCTGGGTGAATGTGACTTTAGAAGCAGAATATTATATTCTCCAAATTCCAAGTCAAAAATCTATTTATCAGCCAGGAATGGTGGTGCACACCTGTAATCCCACTACTTAGGAGGCTGAGACAGAAGGATTGCAGGTTCAAGGACAGTCTCAGCAAGTAGTGAGACTATCAGCAACCTAGCAAGACCCTATTTCAAAACAAAAAATAAAAATAGGGCTGGGGGTGTAGCTCGGAGGTAGAATGGCCCTGGGTTCAATTTCTAGTAAGACACATACACACGTAGACACACACACACACACACACACACACACACACACACACACACACCTATTTATCTCCTTTTCATGTTTTAGTTACTCATTTATTCGGGAAAGCATTTCTCACCCAGTGCTAACAAAAAGAACTCTATAATCAGCCTTGAGATTTCAAGCCTTTCTGTAGGGCAGCTGCTTATAAAAGAAATTCTGAACAGATAGGAAGGAGGAAAATGCTACTATATTTTCCTATGAGAAATACTGTATTTCTACAAGGGAATATACAGATATAAATGGAAACAAATTTGAATCTTTTAGACAGTGTTTACACTGAAAACATTCATAAGAATATTAATATAATGTGATCATCCTTTCCTGTTTTCAGTTATCATAAAAAATTTGGTACCTACAATGTGTTTGTAACAAATAGGGTATTTGATAGCCCTATACGACAGAGGCTTTGGCTCTATCCTGTGAAATGAAACATTAAGTCTTCCAAGGTCTAACTTACTAAACATCTGAACTGACTTCCTTGGACAATCATATTCAAATTGGCATCTCTGTTTTCTGCAAGTTTAAATCAGTATTTCTCCATTAATCAGAAGAGCTTTGGAATTTCCCTCTTATATATGTTAGATAATCTAAAGAATCTTCAAGATTCCTTATCTTGAAACAAGTTCTACTGTAACATTGGGACCCAAATTAGAGACTGGGGGCGGGGGGCAACACCTAAACCCTCTCTAGATTTAACACCTCACAGCTGACCCACTGCCCCAAGGCCTGGCAAGAAAGAATCCAGTCTGAGCTTCCCTCTCTCATGCCCTCACTGTAGATAAATACATGCGTACACAAAATGAGAAGGGAGAAAAAGGAAGGAAAGATAGTGGGTGTGCGCAATGAGGAATGGTTAAGGCGCAGGGGGAAGTGTTTTAAAGACACACAGTTCTCCCAGCTAAGATATTAACATGAAAGTCAAAAATCATTGTCAATAGGTAAGAGCTCACCTCTGAAGAATCAGCTCTGCCTGTTGTTCAGAAATCGTTAGACCCAGTAACTGGAGAGACTGGACAATTTCTGAAGCCTCAATTTTTCCTTTAAAAAAATGAAAAAGCATAAACTTGGACTTGGAATTGACAACCGTGAGTTTCAAACCTCTCATTTGAGAGACATTTTTGAAATGATTAAGGAAAAAGTATACATCTATAGGTAAGTTATAGATTTGCTAAATACATATTAAAACATAAATACACAAAATTTAATAAGAACACTAAACAAATATACACATGCTATTTCATTCAGTAATCATAACACCCTTGTAGATAAAATAATAATAACAACAATATTCTTCAGAAGAAGAAGGGGCTGAGAGCTCAAGTGGCCTTACTAGGTGACGTAATTAAGAAGTAACAGAACTGAGACTCAAATCAAGATCTTCCACCTCTGAGATAAATTCAATTAAACTGGGATCTACTCGTTTAAAAAGTACCTGTATCCACATTTTAATAAATGACTAGACATTCCTTATGCATAAAGTCATATTATTAAAGGAAAGTAGGAAATGAAGAAATGGAGCCAAAGTATGTGGAGTACTTTTTTAGAGATCCAGCAGTAAAAATAAAGAGAGCAAAGACAGAAAAAAAATGGAAGAGAGCATATTTTTTGTATCAGGGAAATAAGAGCACTTTGTGGATAGATCAGGAGAGAGAAGAAACAGAAGTATATGCAATAAGTGTAAGTACGACTGCATTTCCCTGAAGCAGCTCAGACTCCCGAGGATCCTAAGACGGATCTACATGTACTAGGAGGAAACAAAACAAAGTCAGAGAGGCTCTGCTGCCAAAGCAGCATTAGCAGCAAATGCCTTGGGAAAAGAGAAAGACAAAAGTCACTGTTAGTGGTGAAAGGAGAGGCTTCATCTAAGAGAGGGACCTGGAAGAAGTGACAGGATCGTCATGAGAGGAAACCAGGATGAGAGTCTGGGCAGTGCTCGGCAGCTGGCGGCGCCCGCTGCAACAGTGAAATTCTTCAAATACCACTCTGAACATCCTTACAACTGCACTCTTAACGATTTACATTCTTTTTTTAATATGCTTTTATTGGTGCATTATAGTCTCATATCATAATGTAAACCATGTTGACAGTGACATACATGCACATATATTATTTGCAGTAGACATTCTCTATAGAGTCACTGCAAACACTGAATTAGCAAATATTAGACCATTGCTCCTACAGTAAATTTATGGTTAGGTTCCTGAAAGCCTCTCACATTTCCATCAACTGATCAACACCTAACCTTGTCTTCTGTGTGTTTCTGTTTAAAGGCACCTCGTTCCATGTATATGTTGTTGATTCACTAACATTGAACTCTTGGTGAAACTTACCTGATGTATGGCCTTCTGGCACTTTAGAACACAAAACAGCACACTTCAAACAGTATGCTTGGAGAACATGTGTGTGTGTCTGTGTGTCTATGTTGTGTGTGTGGTGCTGGGGATTGAACCTAGGGGTGTTCTAAATCAGAGCTATACCCCCAGCCCTATTTTATTTTGAAGCAGGTTCTCCTAAGTTGCTGAGAGCCTCGCTAAGTTGCTGCAGCTGGCTTCAAACCTGTGATCCCCCTGTCTCAGTCTCCCAAGTACTGGGATTATAGGCATGTATCATCATGCCCAGCTTTATGGGGAACATTTTAAAAAGCAATTTATACCCCCCCCAAAGTATAAAAGGTAAAAACACAACACAAAACAGACTTTGAAAAGGAAACGGTCAGTGTGAGAGCTGAGATAAGAAGGTGGAGCGCCACCCTCTTCTACCTCCACTAGGAACGTGTGTGTTGAGCAAGTCGGACTTTATACTGCTTTGTGCATGTTCACGAATGACCGGAACGCACAGCAGTATACACCTTGGGGTTACTTTTTAGGTTAATCTACAAATACAAAGTCCACAATAATGACAATCAACTGTATACACTTTGCTTTAAGGAAGTCTGATAAATAAAAACATGAACCTATAACGAGAAAAAAAAATTTTTTTTTTTTTGCGGTACTGGGGATTGAACCCAGGGGCGTTCTACCTCCGCGCTACACCCCCGGCCCTATTTTTTATACTTTATTTTGAAACCAGGTCTCACGAAGTTGCGGAGAGCCTCACTAAGTAGAGAGAAAGAGAGAGAGAGAGAGGCAGAGAAAGAGAGAGAGAGAGAGAGAGCTGAGGCTGGCCGCGAACCCAGATCCTCCGGTCTCCGCCTCCCAAAGTACTGGGATTACAAGCATGCACCACCATGCCCGGCCGAGAAATTATTTTAAAATATAACAAAACCAACATATGTTAAAGGGATGCTGTTTAACATTTACTACAAAGGTACCATTAAAATTTCATCTTTATTTCCTCTGGTTCATTTAAGATTTTCTGAAATGGACAATTAATTGATGCATGCATAACTTATGCATTGGGACGCTTGATTGCTGATTATCTGGCAATTGGTCCTGAGGTAGCTCCATCTCCCTCCCAGCTATTCGCTGTCCTAACAGTATACAATCTTGTCTCTGCAACTGAACTATAGAGGATCCTGGCTGGGACCAAAATTTGCAAGGGGGAAGAAAGCTGACTGTAAGAACTGAATTTTGCTTGAAGACTCCACTAAGGTTAGGCTTGGGGGCATATAATGCAAGGTTTATCAGAGGCCACAAATGTTCCCACAATCCTATGTTCTACCTCAAACTCAGCTCTTCCTGTCCAAGAGTCAGTCTTGAAACATCAAAACCATCCAAAGAGTTTAGTTGCTCGTATATTTATTTCTTTGAAGGAATTTGTTTTGAGTTTAATTAAGGTTAATGTTCACTATAAACCAGGGGCTGGCAAACCATAACCCTCAAGCCAAAAAAAGCCTGTCGATTGTATTTGTAAATATAAAGTTTTATTCAAACACAGCCATGCACCTTTATTCATATTTTGTCTGTGGCTGAGATGAGTAGCTGTGACTGAGACCACTTGGTGACAAAGCTAAAATATGTATTATCTGGACTTGTACAAAAGTTTGCCAACCCCTTATATGAAGCATATTTTCTCTCACCCTATCTGTTCAACTTGTATCTTGAACAATAAATCTGTGAATGGAGTGACCCTGGTTATCCATTAGTAGGGAGGGGTTTGGGCAGCATAATTTTTCTTCCAGTCAGTTTGCCTGTGGATGGGGCTTCTTGACTCTTCCCTTTCTCCTCCCAGGGCCGTTGCTTTTTGCCCTGTGTAACTGAGACTCTTTCTTTTTTTTTGTGGTACCGGAGATTGAACCCAGGGGCATTTTACCTCCAAGCTACATCCCCAGCCCTATTTTTTATTCTTTATTTTGAAACAAGTCTCACTAAGTTGCAGAGGGCCTAAGTAGCTGAAGCTGGCCGCGAACCTGTGATCCTCCTGTCTCAGCCTCCCAAGAACTGGGATTACAAGTGTGCGCACCACACCTGGCTAACTAGGACTCTTAACTCCAGCTATTATTCTAAATAGAGAAGATATAAGCCCAACCAGAAGGTACATATTTAAATATCTACATGCTATTTTTTTCTAATTTTCAGGATCATAGAGTAGCTTCCCTAAATTAATTCTTCCAAAAAGACTGTTGAATGTAAGACAATCTGAAAGTCTTTTATATTTTAGAATATACATTGTTCATGCCTATAGATGAATAAAAATAAAGTCTCTTTTCCTGAGAGGGCAAGAAAGCATAATTACTATTCTTAACCCATAGCTTTAAATCAAATCAGCATAATATTCTATAGTTAATATTTTATGATTCTTTTTACTTTAGCAGACAAAGCTTTAAGTTTTCTTCACAAAAAATATGACCTCTACATAAAAATCACATTACTAAAATAAATATTAACACAAGCAATAATTATCATCTAAAAAGGATTATTTTAGACTCTCAGAAACATGAGAAGTACTTCTTCATAGCTGTTGATGAATAGAAGAAAAAGACACACCATCATTATTTTTGTCCAAACTCTTGAATGCCAATTTCATTTTTTTCTCATGGTCTTTAAGGTACTTCATAAATTCTTCAAAATCCAGCTTCCCATCTTTGTTGATATCTCCAGTAGTAAAAATTTTCTACAAAAAAATTAAAGATATTTTATTGCCAATATGGGCTAAAAGTACTAAATTAATTATATACATACTTCAAGCAAATTGGCTGTTTTCTAACAGAGTAAAGTAACAATTTTTGCCAGATATATTATTATCCATTATGGTACAGACCTGTTATAAAATAACTATTCCACTGCAAAAAGATTCCAGATCTTGTGTTATATTTTCAATTAGAAAAATGATGCATTTATTTCTATAAAACATGGTATTTTAAAGCTAATGTAATTGTACCCTAAGTTTCTTGACATGTACTTTATAAACCCCAACAAAGAAGACAAACACTTTTGTGTGTATGTGTGTGTGGTACTGGGAATTGAACCCTGGGGCATTCTACCTCCAAGCTATACCCCCAGCCCTATTTTTATTCTTTATTTTGAAACAGGGTCTCACTAAGTTGTGGAGGGCCTCACTAAGTAGCTGAGGCTGGCCGGGAACCTGTGATCCTCCTGTCTCAGCCTCCCAAGTAGTGGGATTACAAGTGTGCACCACCACGCCCAGCTGAAGATAAACACTTGAGTTAGCATGGGATTTAAATGTCTCACATAGTATTTTTCCCTTTGATTCCCCAAACTAAATATTCTTTTCCTAAAGATGATTCTTATAAAAGCCATCAGTTCAATCATGTCTATTTTAAGGAGAACCATTCCTTACAGAAAGAAGTAAGACCTTTCCCACCACTACCCAAAATACAAACTTTCTACCAATTAAGATATTCACAATCACCTACGCAAAGTTTACAAATTCTGTTGTTCTGATGGTCATGCTCTTTTGGGTAAACAGTTGCAAGATTGTGACAAGATAGTACAATGGTCAGACCTATAACTTCGAGACTCAAAATAGTCTGAACTTGGGAGCTGCAACTAAAGATATGCTTAGAGGGAGATTTATGGCTTAAAATGCATAACAAGAAAAGAAGAAAGGCTATTTACCTCAATCTCAAGAAATGACAAAAAATTAAACAAAAAGAAGGTGAAGGAAAAAATAAAAGCAAAAACTAGTGAAAAAGAAAACAGAGCCAGGTATGGTGGCTCACACCTGTAATCCCAGTACAGGAGGCTAAGACAGGAGGATTGCAGGTTTGCAGCCAGCCTCAGCAACTTAAAAAGGCCCTCTGCAACTTAGTGAGACCCTGTTTCAAAACAAAGAAATAAAATAGGGCTAGGCATGTAGCTCACAGGTAGAACACCCCTCAGTTCAATCCCCAGTACCACCAAAAAAAAAAAAAAAATTAAAAAGTGGTTCTTTGAAAAGACCAATAAAATTGATAAACTCCTAAAACTGGCAAATAATCAATGTCAGAAAATAAAGATAGAAATTGCTAGACACTAGATATATTATGGATAACTTTATACCAAAAATATAAAAATGAAATAAAACAGAAAAATGCCTAGAAAAAGAGGACTTATTGACAACTGACCTAAGACAACGGAAGATCTGAGTAATCTATACATATTAAAGAAATTTAACCTGTAATTTAAAAATCTTCCCATAAAGAAAAAACAGGCCTATATAGTTTTAATAGTAATGTCCACCAAATTTTTAAGGATAAATAACAACAAATTTCCAGAGAATTGGAAAGGTGGGAATATTTCCAAACCCATTTTATGAGGCAGGTATACCCTTGATTCCCAAACCTGATAGAGAAACATCATGAAAAAGGATAATTACAAGCAGTGTCACTAGTAAAGTAGATGCAAAACTCCTAAATAAAATGCTAGTAAATCAAATCTAACAATACATAAAATGAAAAAATCATTACATAGGTATGTATGTGTGTAAATATATATATGTATATATATACTGTAGATAGGTAGGTAGGTTTGTAAATGGATAAATAGATAATAAAATGAATGTATTCTAGTAATGTTAGGCAGGATTAACTTTTTTTAAAATTTACCACATCAATAGAAAAAGAGAAAAGTCATTATTTTAATAAGCATTTGATGAGTTTAACACCATTCATAATTAAAAACTCAGCAAAATAGGAATAGAGATGTGCTAACGTAGTCTGTTAAAGGATATCTACAAAGACTTCTGTTTTTCTTTTTGTTGTTGTTTTAAGCTACCTTGAGTGGGATTCTCTTAGCTGCATCCAAAATAAGGAGCTAGTTTCTTGTGCAGGTTGCTCTAGTTTTACTTATGGCCTGGCCATTACTCATTTGTATATTCAGTCTCTCACCTTTCATAGTAAAGAGCAAAACAAAACAAAGTATCATTTAACAAACTGATAACCTAGTTATACCAATAAAAGTTGAACCTTTGGTGTCTTTTTTTACATTGGAATTTTTTAAATTTTATTGTTTTATAATTTTATTGGTGCATTATAATATACAACATAGAGAGATTCAAAGTGATACATTATATATGCACATATCACAGTGATGTCTTTGTATCTTAACACTATACAATGTTAAGTTCTTTTTTTAAATCAAATGAATTTTCAGTCTATATAAATGAATTTCCTACTAAGAAAGCTAGACACATGTGAGAAGATACCTCACATCAGAACTTAGAGATGTGACCATTACCGGAGGAAAAGCCCCACAATGCTCCTCTGAAATCTGTTCTGTGGGGCTGGTACTGAGCCCTCCAGAGACGCCGCTCTCTTGGTTTTGATATGTGAGCCCACATCAGTCATCACTGAGTATACAAAGCTTTTATATGGCCCCAATAAAATACAAAAGACAGATCTCCAAAAAAAATTGCCTTTCATAAGGAATGAATGTGTTTCAGATGAATTAATTTATGTATGGCATAATCCAGAATTTCTCATGAAAGCCTAGTTTGTATCAAATAAGCAAATACAAGTCATATGTTGCAAATCTAGATAAAAGAATGGCTTCAGCTTTAAAAGGAAAAACTCTTCAGGAATTTTTGTTAGGAACTAGAAAACTCAAGTGAACTTTACAGAGATAACATTTTGGAGTAACCTGCTCCAAAGAGAACATCTACTCCAGGCCTCTGATATCACAGATGTGTTAGTCAGCTTTTCATCACTGTGACAAAATGTCTGCGATAATGAAGGAGGAAAGGTTTATTTTGGAGCACAGTCTCAGTCCACGTTGCCTTTGGGCATCATGTCAGGGAGTGTGCAGTAGAGCAACATGCTCACCTCGTGGTGGCTGGAAAGAAAAGAGAGAAACGAGAGGGACCAGGGTCCAATATCTCCTTTACAAGCATGCCCACATATGACCAGAAGACTTCCAACTAGGCCTCACCCCTTAGAGGTTTCACATCAGCCAGGCGTGGTGGGACACATCCCAGTACTTGGGAGGCTGAGACAGGAGGATTGCAGGTTTGAGGCCAGCCTCAGCAATTTAGCAAGACCCTCTTTCAAAATAAAAAAAGTAAATAGGGCTGGGGCGTAGCTCAGAGGTAGAATGCCCCTGGGTTCCATCCCTGGTACAAAAAAAAAACAAACAAAAAAAAAACCAGGTTCTACCATCGCCCATCCCCCAATAGCACCACAGGCCAGGACCAAGTCTTTAATACATGGGCCTTTCAGGGCTGCTTATCCAAACCATAGCAACAGATGAAGAAACCAGAATGCACTGCTCAAAATATGGAATATATTCAAAATACAAACGATCACTGACTTGAATGGATGCTTAAAGACTTCCAAAGTTCACACAGCTAATAGGAAGAGTTTTACGAAGTTTTAACAAGACAGAACTCAACCAACATTTTTGTGAACACCAAGTACTAACTGTCTGAAATGAATTCAACCAACAGTCCTTACTCACATGGATCGCCCAATCTAGTAGGCCAAATATCAAAAGAGCAAATAGAATTGAAAAGTAATAATTATATGCAATAATAATCTCCAGAGGCTGTACATATTGAGAAAGAGTCTGTAATCTAGCCTCTTTGGAAAAAGAATTCACAAAGGAAATGATGTCCAAGCTCAGTCTTGATAATTAAGGTCTAATAATTAAGGCATGATATGTGGAAACCTCTGCACTGGTATACACACACACACACACACACACACACACGAGTATAAGTTACTCAGACTGCCGCACAGGTAGAGTGGTTGTTCCAGGTAGCCATCACAGGGAGCGTGCTCAGCCTACACGCCCATTCAGGTTACTAATGACAGGTGTGCACATTGAACAAGGCGACCCCAGAGAACAAGGTTGCAGTCAACAACTAGAAAGCAATATCCCAAGTTGGAAATTTTATTATAGCCAGGGAGAAACCTGAGAAAAACGCTTGAAAGTAATAGCCATGTTGGACTATTCTTATTAAATAATAAGACTGATAAAGCACGGGGACCCAGCAGTGGGCCCAGGTCAGGCTTGGGAAGGTGTAAATTTGGCTTCACCACTCTGCCCGAGGCCTCTCCAAGGGCTCCCAGCCTCAACATCTCTCTGATCAGAGCCCAGTGAAGCCCACCTGCTCCTCCTCCGGGGGCTGATTGACCCCGAGATCCTCCAGGCCTTCCTTAAATTCAAAGATGTCCAGGGTCCCATCTTCATCGTGGTCCAGGTACCAAAAGAGGTCTCCGTAGAGGGCATCCATCTGCAACGTCTCCAGCGGTGGGGCTGGTCCACACTGCAGCCCTAAGGCCCCCGGGGAGGAAGCCCCCAAGAGTGGGACCGGGGGGATCTCTGCCCACCACCAATGCAGTCGAAAGAGACCTAAGACAGCAGCCTCCTCGGAGGTGTCAAAGTGGAGCACCCCCACCGGTTACTGCGCAGGACGCAGAGGGCGCGTCCTAACGGCTTCGAGGCACAAAGGCGCGCGCGGGCTCCGGAACCTCTGGGGCAGCACCGGGATGGAGTTCCGGCCACAGCACCAGGTGAGCCCATTAGATGCCCTGATTCCGCCACAGCACGGGCCGAGAGGCAGCGACTCAATCCCTTCACCGAAAAACTTCACGAGAGACCCCAGCACAGGGCTATCCAAAAGGAGAGCTTATTTGGCCCCCCAAAAGTGGAGAGGGGAGAGCGTGTGTGTGGACGGTGGCGTGTAAATGGCTGGTGGTGGAGGCCCGCCAACTCTTTTTAAAAGTTGATAGGATGCAACCCTCTAGGACTGTTTCTAGGGTTGAGGCATTGAAGAACTGAAGTCCTAAAGATTGGGAACCCAATGAAAATGTGCCCTGTGAGCCTTTCCTTCTGTGACTCCCACCTTCCACCCCAGTTCTTTTAGCTTCGCCCAACATCCACAATGGTTCTATCCTTAGAGGAGTTAGAGCACACGGAATATGATCTCAAAATGCGCAGAAGTCAGCCAGCTGGGGTCCAACAGAGAGGGTGGGAGGTACTCAAAAACAATGCCTGTGTTTTCTTAACCCCCCACCCTCCACCCCTGACCCACTGAGGGACCTGGCTTCCTAAACATGCATCTGTGGTCCCTCATCCCAGTCCAGAGGAAGTGTGGTGTGCAGCTTCACAGTAAGAATTCCCACTTTTTATGTAATCTATTTTCCTAATTGGAATACTCTTTAAATTTTTTTTATACTTTTTACTGGTATATTATAATTATACATCAAAGTTAGATTCAAAGTGATACATTCATACATGTATTTCCCTCCGTATCCTACCCTACTACTCCCTCCCTCCCAGTACATGTGAGATTGGTAGTGATACCTTTGAGTATGGACATAACATTATTTGAACTGTTTCCTTCCTCAAACCTCCTTTTTCCCCTCCCCATCTTCCTCCCCCAATCCCTTTCTATGGTTCTACTGCTCTCTCTCCTCATTTAACTGAAGTCCCTTTTGTTTCCTATTTTCTCTCTAGCTTCCACAAAAGACAGAAAACATATGACCCTAACTTTCTGAGACTGGCTGATCTCACTTAGCATAATATTCTCTAGTTCCATCCATTTTCTTGCAAATGACATGATTTTTTTCTTTATGGCTGAGTAAAATTGCACTGTGTGTATATACCACACTATCTTTATGTATTCATCTGCTGACAGACACCTACATTGGTTCCATAACTTGGCTACTGTGAATTGTGCTGCTATAAACACGGGTGTGCATAATATCACTATAGTATTCAGACTTTAATTTTTTTTTGCAGATACTTAAAAGTGGTATAGCTGGGTAATATGGTGGTCCCCTTCTTACCTTTTGAGGAACCTCCATACTGTGGAATACTCTTTTAAAAGCTGAAATTAAAATTCATAAAGAAAATTTAAATTAGCCATTCCCTATTAACTCTGGCTCTACACCACTCGTCACATCAAGTACTGGGAACATAGAGAGAACCATCACATGTCTGCAAATACTCACGGGTTTCCCTTTAGGAGGAGGTTGCACTGTGGTTAGGCGCAAGTACTACTGTGGGCTGCGCAATAAACATTTCCCCCAGAGCTGCTGAGCAGTGGCAACATCTCATGCTATTTCACAAGATGTGCTATGGCCCAATCAAGAATGAACTGTCCCACAAAAGTGGAATTTACAGTCGCTAGGGAACAGTCCTTCCCTGTGCTCTGCAGAAAATGCAGGTGGTGACAAAGAGTCACAAGTGACATGTTCAGGTGGGGAAGAATTCTCTATAGGGACAAATGGAAAAGTCAGAAGTCCTGGCCAGGGTAGTAAGGAAAATGGACTGAAAGCATTTTCAGAGTTGAGAGGAGAGAGCAAACCACAAAGTTGATAGTCTCATCTAATAACAAGCAAGTATCTTTTGTTGAATAGCTCTTTCCACTTTCTGAAATTAACCTCTTCATTATTTGCTATTATTTCTTAGTCCCCATCTAACCAACTAATATACACAAATCTTTTAGAGGGAGAGTTTCAAGAATACAGTGACGGAGCTGGGTGTGGTGGTGCATCCTATAATCCCAGCACTTGGAGACCAAGACAGAAGAATCCCAGTTGCCAACCTTGGCAATTTAATGAGACCCTCAGCAACTTAGTGAGACCCTGTTTCAAAATAAAAAATAAAATAGGTCTGGGGTGTAACTCAGAGGTAGAATGCCCCTTGATGGAGTCCCTAGTACCAAATAAATAAATAAGTAAATACATAGTGATGAACCCTCTTGGTCTTATACACCACTATATCCCCAATTTATTGAACACTGTCTAGCACTATTCAGAAACATTAATTGGATGAATTTAATATTTGCACTAAGTTATTGGGTGAGTTCTTAACCATTCCTAGTTTAGACTTGAGACTTCCAGGCATTAAATAACTTGCCCAAGGCCAAGAATCTAATAAATGCAAAAACATTTGAACTCTGATCCGATTCCACAGCCCAGAATATAACCACTATTCACACTGCACCAGTGAATGTCCAGCAAACACTACAATCTACATTTCAAACTTTCTCAACAAATCCTTTTGTTCTTTTCATAAATCCTACCAAATATAGATATCTCAGTGGACTCTATTTCACCCTTAAAAAGATAAATTTTGAACTTAGACTGGTCAAAAGAAGTTAAGCAGCACCGTACAGAATGTTGTCTTGTAGCAGCTTATTTATTTCTAAATATCATAAATGGGATACCAATAAAGGAAATAATTCTGACTGGGCTAGGGTAAATTTATAAAAGTGAAGTGAGGTCTTGAACAATGGTAATAATTTACCAGGAAGAATGAGAGAAATTCCAGGCAGAGAAAAGAAAAGAAAAAGATAAATATAAGCTGGGTATTGTGGTACATGCCTGTAATCCCAGTACTTGGGGGGGCTGAGACAGGAGCGCAGGTGCAAGGACAGCCTCAGCAAGTAGTGACACTCTCAGCAACACACGGAGACCTTGTTTCAAAAATAAATAAATAAAAAGGGCTGGGGGTATAGCTCAGAGATAGAATGCCCCTGGGTTCAATCACCAGATTCACAAAGAAAAAAAAAATATATATATATATACATACACACACATATATACACATATTTACACACACATATATATTTCTATATAGATATTTACACAACTGTGTAAATATAAATATAGATATAGATATAAATATATAGAGAGATTTACAGTGTGGCCTAGTCAGGGAACACAGAATGTTGGGGGTTTGGAAAAGTGACTGAAAAGGTTTAGAATGCTGTCAAAATGGAAAGGGCATGTTATGTTTTAATAAGGAATTCTTCCATTTTTTTCAACTCTTTTAGAAACTTTATTTCCACAAGGAAAGAATAACATCAGACTTTAGATAATATAAATTAGGAGAAAACACAAACGATATAGACTCTGAGTATTTTAGAACATCTGACATAAACATAGTTGGAATTCCATTGCTTTTCTGATACCATAGTCTCCCTGGTGTAATGCCCTACAATGCATCTCTATGACTTTTTTTTTGGTACTGGAGATTGAACCCAGGGGCATTGTACCTTCGAGCTACACCCCCAGCCATATTTTATATTTTATTTTGAAATAGGATCTCATGAAATTGCTGAGAGTCTCGCTAAGTTGCTGAGGCTGGTCTCGAACCTTCAACCCTCTGTCTCAACCTCCTAAGTACTGGGATTACAGGCATGTGCCACCACACCCAGCTTCTATGATTTCTATAGCACGTTTCCTTAGTATCATGCCAGACTATAAAGTTTCTGAAAATAAAATTTTTTTTGCGGTACTGGGGATTGAAACCAGGGGTATTCTACCTCCGAGCTACACCCCCAGCCCTATTTTTTATTCTTTATTTTGAAACAGGGTCTCACTAAGTTGTGGAGGTCCTAAATTGCTGAGGCTGGCCGTGAACCCGGGGATCCTCTGGTCTCAGCCTCCCAAGTACTGGGATTACAAGTGTGCACCACCACACCCAGCTTAAATTAAAATATTAATGGAATGAATCCTCCTTGTTAACCAAGAAATTATCTCATGATGTGAAATGCTAAAAAGAAATTCCATTCAAAGCAATACACATTTGCTAAGCTGCTATTTTTGTATGTGATTCTATTCCATCTATGGTTATAAAATGTAAAATGTCTCTTCTTTAGACAGAGAATCAAAACATTGTAGAGAATAAGAATTAGAAGAGCCCTTAGATCCAGTTACCAGGTCCAACCACATTGCTGGCCCTTCCTATCATTCAGCACACAAAATCCCCATGAGAACAGAGTCCTCAAGGAATTCGTCACATAGTGTGTGTGACACCACATTTAAAGGTTTGTTTGTTTGTTTTTTGCAGTACTGGGATTGAACCCAAAGGCAGTCTACCTCCAAGTTACACCCCCAACCCTATTTTTTTTTTATTCTTTATTCTGAAACAGGGTCTCACTAGGTTGCAGAGGCCTCACTAAGTAGCTGAGGCTGGCTGCGAACCTGGGATCCTCCTGTCTCAGTCTCCCAAGTACTGGGATTACAAGTGTGCGCCACCACACCCAGCTTTTTTTTTTCATGAACTTTCATACCCAGTCACATGTGATCGTTGTTTGGGGGTGGGGGTACCAGGGATTGAACCCAGGAGCATTATGCCTCTGAGCTATACCACAGTTCTTTTTTACTTTGAAACAGGGTCTTGCTAGGTTACTAAGAGTCTCGGTACATTGCTGAGGCTGTCCTGGAACCTGTGATCCTCCTGTCACAGCTTCCCAAGTACTGGGATTACAGGCGTGTGCCACCACACCCGGCTACATGTGATCTTTGAAGATATTTTTGTTCTAAGAATAAAGAAAGTAAAGCTCAAGTTTGACTAAAGCCGCATGGTCAACGCATGCCAAGCGTGGAACTCTGAGCACGCTACTTCCCTTCTTGCTCTTGGCAGTCGTCTTAGTCCACTGGGCCACTATAACTATGTACTGGATTAAACATTTATTAGTCCAGTTCTAGAGGCTGAAGTCCTAGATCAAGGCACCATCAGATTCAACATCTAGGAGGGCCTGCTTTCTGGTTCGCAGACTACTGTCTGTGGAAGAGGCAAGGGAGCTCTCCTGTCTCTTATAAGAGTACTGATCCCATTCATGAGGGCTCCACCCTCATGACCTAAGCACCTGCCAAGGCCTCACCTCCTAACACCATTCCATCAGGGGTTAGCATTTCAACATCTGAATGGAGGGGGTGGTAACAAATACTCAGTCCCTAACAGTAATCTCAGTTCAAGGGTCCTATGTTTTCCTGTGATTCTGAGATTCTCCTAAGAAAGTTACAGTAAGGATGGTGCCTATGAAAATACGGCAAACAACTTGGTTTTAAAATTGCCTAGAATTTCCCATGCTAATTGAACACATTTGTTAAATAGCAAGCATGAACCTGGACACAGGAATATTTCATTCTCTACAAACCCAGCCCCCCTTCTCCTCCATATACTCATAAAAGAGTTGCCACTACAACAATGGCAGACTAAAGAATTACCATAAAACAGCCGAGTGTGGTGGCACACACATGTAATCCCAGTACTTGGGAGGCTGAGACAGGAGGATCACAGGTTCAAGGACAGCCTCGGCAACTTAGCGAGACTCTCAGCAACTTAGTAAGACCCTGTTTCACAACAAAAAATAAAAAGAGCTTGGGGATGTAGCTCAGAGTAAAGTGCCCTGGGTTCAATTCCCAGTGCCAAAAAAGGAGGAAGGAGGAGGAGGGCAAAAAACATCTGTAAAATCCTACTGGGTGAGATCCCCTCTAATCATATTATTGCCTTATTTCGAATCAAAATTTCGGGGGTAGAGGAAACTACCATGTTTCAAAGTCTTCCAAGACTAAATTGAACCAAAGTAAACATACTTCCAGCTAAAACCACTGACTCTTCACCACCATTTTATGCTCCTCATGATTTCCATTTCAGTAAATTAAATTTCAGATTATTTCCTCTATCTTTAATGTCCCAAAATGTGACAATTTTTTTCAATCAGAGTACCTCAAATGATACCCAAATATTGGGACTGTCTTTGAGAATGTTCTGATATGGAAAAGAAAGAAAAAAGAAAAGAGAAAAGAGAAAGAAGAAAAGAAAAGAAAAGAAAAAAAGAAAAGAAAAGAAAAAAAAGAAAAGAAAAGAAAGAAGGAAGGAAGGAAGGAAGGAAGGAAGGAGGAAGGGAGGGAGGATAGGGAAGGGGACAAAGGGGGAGAAGAAAGAGAAGAGAATGACAAAGAAAACAAAGACTCTTAAAAGGAGAAAGGATAATTAGATAATTATAGAAAAATTAATGGTGCCTAAAAAGAGAAAGGATAATTATAGGAAAATTAGTAGTGGCTAAATACTGTATCTCCTTGATCCTCGTACGACATTCTACTCTCAGTCCATATTCTTATATTCCTGAGTCCTAGGAGAACCTAATGTGAATTTTCTCTCTTTTGAACATTAATTTCATAGTAAGGGGATTTGAAACATGTAGAAAAGAGAGGCCATATTAGATGAAACTGTAGTGATTTCATTTCTGGCTGGTTCTTAATTGTCTCAGGAATTGCCATGAAATTTGATCTCTTCCCTGGATAATTTTGAATGACTTAATAATGGTTAGTTATTTCTTCCTTATGCCTATTTTTTTTCTACATTCTACTCATATAATATATGCATTTCTTCTAAGATCTAAAGAAAGTTAAACAGAAATTTGCTCTCTTCTAAATGCTGAATGCATCACAAAAGCTTGGAAAGATGGAGAGGAGATCAAATCAAATGGAAATTTATAGGAGTTTCACCTCAAGTTAATTATTTGTCTTAGATGAAAACCATTACCCTGAAACATTCTGTTAGAGTCACCCTATAGTTGTCATTTCTATATACACAGGTAGACAATCTTCTCAGTCCTTTATATTACACAAACCTTGACCCACACCTTTGAAATTTCCTCTCATAAATATTGACTGTGAAATCAAATTGAAGTATTTTATTAGCTACTATTTCCCAGGTATGATAGCTAAATTTGTGTCAACTTGATTAAAGAATGCCCAGATAGCCGGTAAATGTTATTTCTGGGTGTGTCTATGAGGGTTTCTCTGGAAGACATTAGCATTTGAATCAGTAGACTGAATATAGATAACTGACACCAGCTGGGCTTGCTGACTTAATGCCTGTAATCCCAGTACTTGGGAGGCTGAGACAGGAGGATCACAGGTTTAAGGCCAATCTCAGCAATTTGGCGAGACCCTCAGCAACTTAGCAAGACCTTATTACAAACTTAAAAAATAAATAAATAAAAAGGGCTGGAGGTGTATCTTGGAGATAGAATGCCTCTGGGGCCAATCCCTAGTATACCCCCCAAAAAATCTAAAAAATAAAAAGAGCTGGACATGTGGCTTAGTGGTAGAGCACCCCTGGGTTCAATTCCCAGTAACACACACACACACACACACACACACACACACACAATGCGCTAAAACAAAAAAATGAAGGAAACTGAAAGGAATTCCTTTTTCAGAATGGGAGAGTTTATAAAGATTGATATCCTGAGTGGATGGAGAGGTGGAAACGTAGAGACGGTCCACAGACAGGCAGAACATGTTTTCTACAAGGCAATACATATCTCAATTGAAAATATGTATAACCCTCAGGTTCAGCAATGTCCACTCCTCAAAATCTGTCTTATAAAGATAACCAGACCAAATGAAAAAATGAATACACAAAGATTCCATCCCAATTTAACTTATTATCATTTTGAAATTATCAATAAACTAAGTGACAATCAATAGAGAATTTGTAACATATATGTCAACCATGAAACAGAATATCATATAATCATTAAAAAAGTATGTAAGGCAATAATTCCCAAACTTTTTGGTCTCAAAATCTTTCCATAATCTTAAAAATTATCAAAGACCCCAAGGAGCTTTTGCACATCAACAGGGACCGTGGAGTTGCACCACAGGGATCTCCCTTCAAGG
This sequence comes from Glis glis, assembly GCA_004027185.1. Classification (NCBI taxonomy): domain Eukaryota; kingdom Metazoa; phylum Chordata; class Mammalia; order Rodentia; family Gliridae; genus Glis; species Glis glis. Next base: position 26,939 of record PVJS01022012.1, read on the forward strand.
GGTCCTGCTGTGGGGAGCAGGGTGCCCTCTAGCCTCTAGCCCTGGCACTTTCAATGCACTGCAGTGAGCCATCCTGTCCCCAAACTGCTTCCAGCCAATGACTGGACTTGGTGGGAACCCAGGCTTGGTCATTTCTACCCAACACAGGACTCCCCTCATGAAAAACACTGGCCAGACTGGTCCAGACTTTTTCAGAACTTCTCTGTTATCTGAAGCTCTTCCTATACAACCCTCCCTTCCCTCCCCTCATGAATGAGGAGGGAAAAGCTGGAGCCTGGTTAGCTGAAGTGTTGGCTGAGCATGTGGGTGCAAAACAAAAACAGACGCTGTTAACATTACAGCAACATCTAGGAGTGGCCTTGAAAAACAGTAGAGAAGGAAAATCTTCCCGAGGGGAAGAGTCATTCACTTTGTATAGAAGGAGAAATGACCTGCGGTGAGAATATATAGGATTACTGCACATGGCTTGCCAGTTCACAGTAAATACTGTTCAGGAGTTGGCTCATAGCTAAGTGTTTTAGTCAGATTTTCCATTGCTGTGACCAAAACACCAGACACAAACAACCTAGAGGAGGAAAGGTTTATTTGGACTCATGGTTTCAGAGGTTAAGTCCTTGGTCAGCTGGCTCCAAGACAGAAACAGCATGGCGGCAGGGCATGGTAAAGGAGAGCTACCTTGCTCATGGTAGCTGGGAAGCAGAGAGAGGGCCAGAGGAAGGGACCAGGGACAGATAAAGTCCCCAAGGACACACTCCCAGTGACCTACCTCCTCCAGTCACACCCTACCTGCCTACATTACCACCCAGTCATTCTATTCAAATCGTTACTCCATCAGTGGACTTATCCACTGATGAGATCAGAGCCCTGATTTAATTACTTCACCTCTGAACATTTTTACATTGCTAATACATGAGGTCTTCCTAGGGATATTCTATATTCAAACCATAACAAGAAGGAATTTGCTGGGCATATCACAAAAACCACATGTTGTAGTCCATTTTCTGTCACTGTAACAAAAGATCTGAGACCAGGTAATTTATAAAGAATAGAAGTTTATTTGCTCATGATTCTGGAGGCTGGGCAATCAAAGAGCATGGTGTTGGCATCTGGTGAGGGCCTTCATGCTGCATCATGACATGACAGAGGATCATGCTAGCGTGGGGCCTCATCCTCCTGACCTCAATCCCGACTCCTTCCCAAAGCTTCCCCCTCCACATACCATTAACATAGGGATTTGGGGACTAAATTTCCAACACATGAACTTTTGGGGGACACAGTAAAAAAAACAGCACCATACCATGTAGAAGTAGCCAACCTCATAGAACACTAAATGGCCTAATGAAAACATAGCTAAAGAATCAAACAGGAGGCAATATTTGGCAAATGGCATGCCATCCTTCAGGATGCAGTACATGCACTAGATGAGAGACTTCTACATGGCTCCAACAGGCCCCTAAAAGGAAGAATAAATGAGTCCAGCAACCGAGAGGTGGAAGCAGGAGCGGCCTCACTTACTGTCACCCCCACTGACCTACTGGCAACTTCTAGCTTCCTATCCTTCTTGCTCTGCAGAATAAGTTTATCTTGCCCCTAGACAACATATACTCTTGCTAGGGAACACAGCAAGCGCCCCACTGAACTACAAGCTACAGCTGCCACTGGGACATCTGGAACTCCTTGTGTCCAGGGACCAATAGGCAAGAAAATAAGTCACCATTAATCTCCTAGAATCCAGAAATAACTATGAGTAGCCTTTTATGGAAGCGTGGACCCGTCAAAAAAAGAATGCTGTAAATAGTTAATAATGCCTGGCAGGAGTACAGAGAGTGGTATCATGTGTATGAATAAAATATATTTTATGTCTATATGCAAAATATAGACATAAATTACCATCCTGTTCTATGTGTTTGTATACACCGTTTTATACAACTTAAATAGTTTAATACAGCTTATTTTATAATATGTTATAAAATTTGGAGACTAAGGACTTTTTATTTCTGAGTTTGAGTTATCTTTTTTTTTTTTTGGCGGTATTGGGGATTGAACCCAGAGGCGTTTTACCTCCGAGCTGCACCCCCGGCCCTATTTTTTTTTATACCTTATTTTGAAACCAGGTCTCACAAAGTTGCGGAGGGCCTCACTAAGTAGCTGAGGCTGCCCGAGAATCCGGATCCTCCGGTCTCAGCCTCCCAAGTACTGGGATTACAAGAGTGCACCACCACGCCCAGCAGAGTTATCTCTTAATCTTGCCACAAGTCTATTTTATTCATAGTGTCAAAGAACCAATCAAAAAACATATCAGGAAATTCAAAGCACTCTCCTAAAAATGCCTAGAACTTAATAACAAAAAAATCCAAAATACTAGTGGGATGCAGCTAAAAAAATTATTCAAGGGACATTATATCTCAAAATTAATGAGCTGCATTTGATTCAAGAAATGAGGTAAAAAGCAAACAAATAAACTCAAAGAAAGTAGAAGGAAATAAAACAGAAATTAATCGAAGAAAATAAAAAGCAAAGACAATCGCAAAAAGTCCCATAAGTCGTTTCTTTGAAAGTGTGAATAAAACAGACAAACCTGTGACAAGATTGAAGAGGGGGGGATAGAGATCAGGAATGAAATAAATCTAGCTAAAGATATAGTCAGACGTTCTATAAAATCCTAAGTGAATAATATGATCCTTGGGGAAACGGGCAGTTTCAAACAATAATAGAGTTGTAAATCACTAAATCTGAGTCAAAAAGAAATAGTAAGCTGAAGAGGCCTGTAAGTACGAAAGGCATTGAGGAGTTTGAAATACAACTCCACAACAGTTGTTGGCCTCGCAGTAACCATCACTTGGCGTCTTGGTAGGGAATGCCACAGTGTCCTCTTGCACTTCAGCGGGGTTGGAGAGGTTCCAAATACTGTTATCTCCACCCTTCTCGGGGAGCTACTCAAGGAACGCAGCAATTAAAATGACTCAGAGAAGCTGACCTGCTCAGCCTTAGGTCAACCCTCCCGAGCAATTTATATACTCAGGGCATTAACTTAATGTTGGTCTTAAACAATGGAATGTTGCCATTCCTCCTCAACAAGAAGTTGGGAGAGGGACGGGCTTTCGGTTTTGAAACAGTAACAATCAGCTTCCAAGAGATACAAAGAGTATCTTTCACAGAACTTGGGACGTACTTAAGTCCAACAGCTAAAAAATACGATTAAAAGTTTGCAAGGAAGCCGGGCGTGGTGGCGCACGCTTGTAATCCCAGTACTTGGGAGGCGGACACCGGAGGATCGGGGTTCGCGGCCAGCCTCAGCTACTTAGTGAGGCCCTCCGCAACTTCGTGAGACCCGGTTTCAAAATAAAGGATAAAAAATAGGGCCGGGGGTGTAGCGCGGAGGTAGAACGCCCCTGCGTTCAATCCCCGGTACCGCAAAAAAAAAAAAAGTTTGCAAGGAAGGGTCCCAGGCAGGTAAAGCACCTGGGGTGCATTAGCACAGAAGAGCTGTGCGCCCGGGTTTAAAGTCGGAAGGCGCCGCAGGCCGGTGCCCACAGCGCTCACTCATTTCTTTGGGAAACGCCGCAGCCTTCGGAACCCGCGGGTGGGTCCGGCCGCCTCCCGCCCTCCGCGCCCGCCGGGCCGCCGCCGACCCACCTCCTCGGCGTCCTGGCCCAGGGGGATGCCCAGGCTGCGGAGCCCCTGCTGCAGCTCGCCGATGTCCACCACGCCGTCGCCGTCGCGGTCCAGCGCCCGGAACAGGGTCTCGTAGCGCGCGGGCGGCTCCGCGTCCTGCCCGGCGGGCGGCATCGTCGTCCCGGAGAGCGAGGGAGCGGGGGCCCGGAGGCGACTTGGCCTGACGGCGGGGCGGCGGGGAGGCGCGGGGCGGCGGGCGGCCGGGGGCCGGGCTGCAGGAGGCGCGGGGCGGGGGCGGCCGGGCGAGGCCTGGCCGGGAGGCGCGGGGCGGGGGCGGGGACGGGCTGCAGGAAGCGCGGGGCTGGGGCTGGGGCGGGGG
>PVJS01022013.1:0-30934 GCA_004027185.1 Glis glis
TCCTCCTCCGGCCACGCCCCCGGCCGAGGCCACGCCCCCACGAGTGGCTTGGTTTCACAGGCCGGGCTCCCCTCCTCCGGCCACGCCCCGGCCGAGGCCACGCCCCCGAGTCCCCGAGCCCGGGCGCCTCGTGATGTCACCGCAGCCTTGATACAAAGAGCCCCTTCGGCCCACGCGGGTCTCCCGGCAACGGGCGCGGGCGGAGGCGGGGCCGGCGCCTTCCACCGGTGCGGAGCCGAGGCGCGCGGCGCGCGGCCGGGGTTGTTGCTGCGCTCCGGAGCCCGCCGCGATCCTGTCCGCTCCGCCGGCCCGCGACGGCTTCTCGCGCCTCTGCGGCGGCCCCACCGCGGCCGGTCGGGGGATGCGCTCCCCGCCGGCTCCCGGGAGCCAGGTAAGCGGCAGCGGGGCTCGGGCTCGCGTGCTGCGGCGGCGCACCTGGCCTAGGTTCGGGCAAGTTGGCGCCGGGCGGAATTGCGCCCGCTGCTGCCCTGCAGTGTCCGCGGCCGCGGCCTCGCCGGCCTGAGAGGTCGGGTTACCTGCGCCGGCGGGCTCGGCCCGGCCGCGGAAGTGAAGCCGCTGTCCCCGCCGCCCCCGCCCGGCCTCGGTTCCCCCCGGCACCGGAGCCCAGGTGCGAGCGTGAGCAGGACTCGCCCCTGGCGCCGGGAGAGGTGGCCGCGATCTCCGCGGCGCAGTTTCCAAAAGTGTGTTGGGGGACCTCGTGGGCTGGGAAAAGGGGGCTTGTCTGCTCGGACGCACCTCCATCCCAGGGCCCTGCCCGCCAGCCCCTCCGGGACTGCTGTTGCACCCAAGCGCCCTGCCCGTGGCTCCTCCGGTACCCCAGGGGACCGTGCACGGCCAAGTTTTAACGTAGCTCTTGGCTGCTGCACCGTGCCTGATTCCTGGCTTCCCTCCTCCCTTCAGGGGACCCTGCGGGGTCAGAAGAGAGAGCCAGCCCAGGGTTGGGGGACAGAGTGTTCCCCTTCTCAGCGAGATGCTGCTATGACTGTTGGGGTGCGCACACTCTCCCAGTCCGGTCCTCAGAGCTGATGGTCCGTGTTGGTGGTAGTTGTTGACAGAACCGCTGCCCTTCAGGCAACAAGTGACCCCGAGGGCATGGCCGGTCAACCTTGGAAGAACAGAGTCTGTTCTGTGGGGAATCTGGCCCCCACGCAGCCCTAGACCCTATTTCTTGCCATCCCTTCAAGCCTGCCGTTGTCACCTCCTCCCTGTTTCCGCCTCTCCATTGCCTGGCTCTCCTGGAAGAGGGCTAGAAGTGACACATCCCTGGACCCTGAGGGGCATGCCCGATTTCATTGACTGACTTATGCCTGCAGGTCTTGGAGTGGCAGACCAAACCTCCTTTTGCAGAGTGGAGACAGGTGGTTATGGCTTGGGCTCCTGGGAAGGACAGGGGATAGGCACATCCCCTGGGACAGCCCCAGGGACTTTCCCCAGGTGAATGTTGGTTACCGTGACTGACTGCCGGGATAGGGAAAAGGAGTGGGGGGGAGGGGTTACCAACTGTGTGGACCTACCTGTGCAGGATACTCCACCACCACCATTGGCTGGGATGGTGCTGTTCAGCCCCAGCCTGCCCAGGTGTTGGTACCCATAGCGCTGGCTCAGCCCTCACCCCGCCTAATTGGCACGCACAAACTATTGAGGGAATTTTACTCATGGAACACTTCCCTGCCCTGAAGGTGTTTGCAGGCTATAGGGGACCCTGAATACCTGGCTCTAATATGGCTCTGCCCAACTCCGCTGAATGCCTGGGTAATTTGACCTGGGCCGTCGTCGTTGTAGGAGGTCTGCGTGGCCTGCGGGAGTGAGCAGAGCCGGTGAAGAACGTGGGCTGTGGGCACGTAGGTAGCACAGCTTGGGCAAATGCCTGGTAGAGAACAGCTTTGGAATTTAGGGGGACCCTGTGCTTAGGTGGAGTGAGTACAGTAAATGATTAAGGCCAGTGGGAGAGATAAGGTTGGGCCTGCGGGGAAGGGTGGTTGACTGGCCAGGTGAGCAGGCTGGGGGACGTGACCTTTGCCCTAAGACAGATCTTACCAGAGAGTTTGCCTGGAGCCTGTCTTTGGAAAGGACTTTTAGCCAAGTGAGGGAAGAAAGGCAGAAGAAATTAGAGGGACCAAGAGAAGCTGGGCGATGTACACATCTGTAATCCTAGTACTTGGGAGGCTCAAATGGGAGGATAACAGGTTGGAGGCTAGCCTCAGCAATCTAGAGAGACCAGAGGGTTTAAAGTCATCTCCTTTAGAGGTCCCAGGGACAGTCTGCACTGGGGAGGTTCACTCTTGATCATTTGTGCCCCTCCCCAAAATATGCTGGTACCTTCATGGGCTCCCAGTCCTTTCCCCTCCTGACAGGACCCTACTCTTTAGCTGTCCCCCTGGGGTCCTCATAACTCGCTTTTCTTCATTCCCAACCCCATGGTAGCTGGAGACCTTTCTGGGGCCTGACAGTCCCTCTGGGCAGCTTCGTATGCCAAGGACCTTTTTTTTTTTTTTTTTTGCGGTACCAGGGATTGAACCCAGGGGCGTTCTACCTCTGAGCTACACCCCAGGCCCTATTTTTTATACTTTATTTTGAAACTGGGTCTCACGAAGTTGCGGAGGGCCTCACTAAGTAGATGAGGCTGGCCGCGAACCCAGATCCTCCGGTCTCCTCCGGTCTCCGCCTCCCAAGTACTAGGATTACAAACAAGCGCCACCACACCCGGCTTTCAAGGACCTTTTCACCGTCAGTCCTGCTTTGTGGGGCTTCACAATTTCACTTCGGTGTGTTTATTTTAGGTGGGGTAAGGAGGAGGAGGAGGGAGTGGGAGAGGCTCCTGGTGAAAGAGCAGGTGGGCAGTTCTGGAAGGCAGGCCTCTTGGGGCCGGGGGAGGGACAGCCTGGGCAGAGTGCCCACCCCATCCTCTGGCCTGTCCTGGTGCTCATTGTGTTTTGAAAAGGGAACATTCTTGCCTGGTCCACCTGGTATAAGCAGTGGGCTACAGTGCCCCGGCCGTGCCCGGCATTGCAGGACTCTGAGGCTGGGCTCCTCTTTCCTCTGGGTCAGCTCTGGGGCTTTTGACTCAATAACTGGGTGTTTGTGGCATCAAATCACTGGCCTTGCAAAGAGGAAGACCAGTCGAGTCTCATGGCTAGATTAGTGGGTATTCCTGCCCATGCCAGCTGGGCCTGGTGAGACGGGCACGTTGATTAGGCGGGCCTGCTGGTGTCGTAGTAGACATAGTGATCTTCTTTCCAGGATGGTATGACAGTCTCCTTCATCAGATGGTATTTCAGAGCACAGAGACGTCCCCATTTCTGTTGCCCAGTTCCACGCGCATTGCCTGAATTCATTCATTCAACAAATATTTGGGTGTCTAATTTGCACCAGCTTCTGTGCTGGGGATATATTAGTGAACAAAACAGACAAGAATCCCCGCCATCATGGAGCTCGCACGATGGTAGCGAGGCCGACCAACTGGAAGACAGGAGGCCCGGCACGGGAGCTGGGCGGGAGGGAAAGCAGGTGGAGGAGGGAGTGCTGGGTTTTAAACACAGCGGTCAGGGAAGTCCTCGCTGAGAAGGTGACATCTTGACAGAAGAGGAACAAGTAGAGGGAACAGCCGGTGCAAAGGCCCTGAGCTGGGACCCAGCTGATAGGGCTTATCCACCGAGCTGCAGAGGGGAGGCTGTGCTTGCAGAGGCAGGGGACCGGCCCTGAGAGATGGAGGGCGCCTGCTGATGCCAGGCCCCAACCAGAAGTCCCAGGAGGAGAACGGGGAGGGAACAGCTGCATGGGTGACATGAGAAATCATGGTGTGCATTGCCTTTCTCTGCCCTCCTCATCCTTGCGCGTAGCGGGGATTTGAGGAAGAGGTACCTGTGTCGCAGTTGCTGTGGACTTCCTGCCCTCAGCCTGACCCTCCTTGTAAAAGAGGCATACTTCTACCACACAAATCAAACCAGCAAAGCCTTGCTGGAACACACATCTCTAAAGCCTTGTCGCGGGCAGAGAGCTGCGCGGGTCCTAGCTCCTTCCCATGGCTCAGCTCCCGTCAAAGATGGGCACAAGTCCAGTACTCAAGACCTGTAAAATACCCAGAACCCCTCCTTGTTCAAGCTCTGGTGGGTCTCTCCCTGGGCTCTGTCTCCTCATCAATTTCCCAAGCCTTTCTTAGCCCCAGATTGCGTGGGCTTCCCTCTGTCCCCTTCCCCCCAGTACCTATGAGCAGTTACAGCACAATTCTGTGCTTGGGTCTCTTCAGGACCCTAGAGAGGCAGGCATATCTGGGTAGAGGCTTTGGGATGAGTCTCTGTCCAGCTGAGGCCCTGGAGCATGTGTGTGTGTTTACGTGTGCACATCCAGGTGGGCGTCACCCATTGCCCTCCTGCTGTGGGTGCTGGCTAAGGGCTACCTGTGCCCTCTGGGTTTGTTCCTGGTGCCTGAGGTGAGTTAGCGGCTGCCTCTCCTGGCCAGCACATGGTCCTTTGGGAATATTTGCCAGCTTTGAGCCTGACCATAGTGTCATCCGTGTGATCCGGAGCCCGCTCTGGGTGGTGGGCTGCAGAGGAGGGTGTGCCCCCAAAAGCCTGGGCAGCATCTTTGTCTTCTGATTTTGTCTGGAGCCGTCATTTTCTCATGCCAGGTATCTGACTACACATGACGGTCTTTACCCAAGTGTCTGGGCTCCATCATAACACTGCTGATGAATGGAATTCGGCATGCCAGTTCACATGGGCCCCGCTCAAGGCTGAGTGGCCTCAGGATGCCCAGCTGACCTGATAGAAGGGGGCCCTAATGCTTGGCTCTTAAGGAGTGAGACCTTCACAGGAGTAACAGTGAGCAAGCACTGGATTCTCAGAACCTGCCTGAGCAGCCAGGGAGCCTGTTGGTCACCTGACTTTTTCCAGTGACCTAGGAAGGGGACGAGAAGCATGAAAAAGCGGGCAGCCAGAAACATGTGCATCCTGGGAGGGTCGGCTGGGGGTCGGAAGGCAGCCGCTGTGGTTTGCAGCTGTGGGGACTGGGGACCTCCTGCCTCAGATCTGCCTGGAGGGACAAAACTAGTAACACCAACGTTTCTAACCTCGCTGCTTGACTTCCTTTAACAAATGGGAAGTTTTCCAACTGTTGATCATATTTTTAGTTGATTCAACCTGCTTCATCTTCTCAGACAAGTGGGTTCTTTCCCAATCATGTCAACATTATTCACATGAAAACAAAGCTCTCTTGGAGTTATTAATAATCCATGGCTCTACTCATGGGAGCCTTTCTCTTTTAAGAGACCAAAAAGAGGAAGGCCTAAGCAGAACTGGAGAGTGGGAGAGTTGGGGGACACACCCCTCAGTTATCTTGAGTCCCCCCCATCCTCTTCTGTGCCCTGCAAGCCAGACACCGTATAAAGGGAACCGCATTTCAGGTCGGCCCTGCCAGCCGCAGTGGACTTGGGTAGGAGAGCCGAGGTCTCCTTCCCTGTTTTCCTGGCAGAAACGCCTACCTCAAACCCAGGCACCTTCCTCTCACACTCAGCCACCTAAGGCCTGTTTTCTCAAGGTGGAAAAAAAAAGCTTTTTGGATCCAGAAAACTATCCGAGTCTAGCATATATATTCCCAAACTTATTTGGTGTACTGCCCCCTTTTCAGGAAAAAGAAAAAAATTACTCATCTCCCCTCCCAGAAATCTACCTTCTTTAAGCAGATGTTAAACAGCAAGATACGGTGACAAGTTCACATTCTTTTGTGTATCTAAGTTTTGTTCCAGCATCTTGAGGGAATGGCATTGCCCACTTTGGGAACCTGTGATCCAGACCCTGGCCCTGCTGCGTACTAGTTGTGGAACTTTGGACAACTACCTCAACTTTCTGAGCCTCAGTTTCCCTGTGTGTAAAATGAGGAGGATAATAGTGCCTGCCTCCGTAGGGCCATGGTGAAAATAAAACGAACCACGATGATGTGCAGCGTCCGCTGGGTTCTGGCCCGTAGCTGGCAGCGCGCCGTGGATGGCTGGGGAGTTAAGCAGGTCCCTGTACCTGGACACAGAGTCAGGCTGCCTGGTTCAGGTCCTGGCTGTGCTGCCGGCTACTTGTGGCCACTTGCGGCTACTCGCAGGAGACTTGTTGAACTTCTCTGTGTTTCGGTTTCCCCATCTGTAACACCAGGATGATGCAAGTACCTGCCTGGCGGGCTGCTGTGCGCACCCAGTGCACAAAGGCACGGGAAGCCCCTGAGACAGCGTCTAGCATGTGTGTGAGCTTCGTTCCAGTCCCCGCAACCCGCCACTGGGTTGGTTCTCGGGACTGATGACCTTAGCACCTGGCAGGGTTCCTCACAGGAGGTGTCAGCACTGAAATAGGAAAGTGGCAGGGGAAAAAATTGCCACCTCCTGAGGTCCCCCACAGGGAAGCAAAACTCCACTTTCTCAGTGCCTGTGTTTTTAAAGAAACCATCTGGGCCTCTGTGGCCTCTGTGGCCCAGAGCGACTGGCGCCTGCATGTCAACGTGTGAATGAGATGCAGAGCACACTGAGGTGCCAGCCTCCTCCACGGGGCCTCAGCATGGGCCTCACCTGGCCCTTCTTCCTGGAGGCAGCCCGCACCACCAAGCCATGGCTTGGCTGCCCGCCAAGGGAGGGTGGTCCTCTGCACCTCTGCCCATCTGCCCTTCCCCTCCATCTGGGTCTGCCTGTCTATGCCCCTGTGCCTGGCTGGAAAAGCCAGCTCCCGGCAGTGCTGCCCGTCCACTGCTGGCAGCCCGCAGATCTGCCTTATGAAAGTCCTGTAGCTCCGGTTGGCTGCAGGCCTCAGGAGGTCTGGAGTGCGGCCAGGCCGAAAGGTGCAGGCTGTGCAGCCACTCAGCCTCGTTAACTGACTGTCCTTGGTAGTTTTTCAAGGAGCAAGCCTACCTGCTCCTCCAGCTTGGGCACTATGAGATCTGTAGCTCCACTGGGGAGGAGCTGGCCGGCTCGGCCTGGCTGGGTGGGCGGTGGTCAGGGCAGTCTCTGGCTGCAGTGTTAGGTAAGTGAGCATCGATGGCCCTCTAGCCAAGCGAGGGTTCTTGTTGACAGCGCCAGCACATTTTTATGTGATTATCTGCACGATTGCATCAGTGATTAGCAAAGAAGGATCTTGCAGCAGGCCGGTGTGTGTGTGTGTTTGTATGTGTTTGTGTGTGTGTGCATGTGCGCGCGGGCATGTGTGGAGCTGTTGACTGCCTGCGGTTGTACACGCACGGTCTAAGGAACTATGACTGAGCCCCCTCCCCCACTTACACTCACCGGATTTTGTAGACACATTCTTTTTTCCCCTCGCATTTTAGCATTTCAGGATTGGTATGTGTTGTGCATTTGCCGGTGTGTTATAATTTAACTGACAGCACCTTTTCTTTCTTGGTGTACTCGGAATAACAATGCAACTTAAAATCAGAGACATCTTGGATTTAATGAAACATAGAAACTAGGCAACTTCTGGAGAAATTATATAATTTTCCCAGTTTCTTCAAGGGAGGAAGTAGAGCTGTAGTGTAGTGGTGGCCCCCAGATGATATGAGGGGCACTATGATGTGGTTCAAGGGGACAGACGTGGACCCTGGACCGATTCCAGCTGGCTCACCAGCTGTGTGGCCTTGGGAAATCCACCACGCGTAGATCATAGCCTGACAGTCGTTATGACTGGGACAAACCACCTTTCCCTGTTTCTCTCTTGCTGGCACCATCGAAGGCCACACCGCCCCTCTCCACCTGGGTGAGAGGAGAAACGGGCAGGGAGCAGGCCACTGGCCGTCCCGAGGCAGCAGAGGGCAACCGTGGTGGTACGAGGGCTTCTCGACTTGCTGTATGTCCTTGGGCATCATTTCCTCCCTTCCCCAGTCTCCTCCCACTTTGCCTGAGTTTTCATTTTTGCATATGTTTCCCTTTAGCAATTTTCTTTCCAATCTCTCCTCTCCCTTTCTATAAACTCTTCCCACATGTCGCCTCTTTGAAGCTCCCAGTGGCGGGGACGGGGAGGAGGGTCGTGCTGCATGGCTGCATGGCACAGACCTCAGAAGCCAGTGCGCGGCGACCCTGCAACCTTCTGCCCAAGTCCTGGTGTCACCGGCACTGGTTCCTGAGACAGCTGGAGGAGTTCTGGGTGGGGGTGGGGTGGGGGGGCTGTGTGAGCAGGATGGGACAGGGGTGCCGTCATCCAGGATGGCTGGACTGCAGCCTGGGGGCAGGGCAGGACAAGAGAGGAGGAGGGACAGTGGGATGGTGACCCACGGGGCCACACAGGGTCTGGCTGGCGCAGCGTAGAGGCTTGAGCATGGCTGAGTTGGGAGCAGGGTTGGAGAGGGGCAGGCCCACTTTACTTTGAGGCCCCAGGAGACAGTCCCATGGGGGGTCTGGCTGGCCACACAGCCGGCTGGGCTCAGCAGGGGCTGCTGGCAGGGCCTCCAGGGTTTGGGGTGTTAAACCCGTGCGCTCCTAAGAGGTCTCCCAGAGTTCCTGAGATTCCTTTTTTTTTTCTTTTGGCCATCCTGGGGGTTGAACCCAGGGGTGCTCTACCACTGAGCTATATCCCCAGCCCTTTTTATTTTATTTTTTATTTATTATTTTTTTTTTTTTGCGGTACCGGGGATTGAACCCAGCGGCATTCTACCTCCATGCTATACCCCCGGCCCTATTTTTTATACTTTATTTTGAAACCGGGTCTCATGAAGTTGCGGAGGGCCTCACTAGGGAAAGAAAGAGAGAGAGAGAGAGAGAGAGAGAGAGAGAGACAGGGAGAGAGAGAGACAGAGAGACAGAGAGAGTGAGCTGAGGCTGGCCACGAACCCAGATCCTCCGGTGTCCGCCTCCCAAAGTACTGGGATTACAAGCGTGCGCCACCACGCCCAGCTTATTTTTTATTTTGAGACAGGGTGTCACTAAGTTGCCAAGGCTGGCCTCGAACCCACGATCCTCCTGCCTCAGCTTCTCGAGTTGCTCCCTCTTGGGCTTCTGATGAAGGACCGACTCCTTCAGTTCTGTGTACTGCGTCAGGGATCTGAAGCCCTCTCTCTGATGAGGTGGTATTCACGCCACCTGTGTGAGATGCGGTGTGTACGTGTCCAGGCAGGGGAGGGTGGTACAGGTGGACAGGAGCTTGGGGTGTGGGGTGCGGGGCAGTAGCACATCCTGAGGCCAAGACCTGTCGGAAAGGGCTTTGCTAGTGGTCTGCGGAGCTAGGACCTGGTTCTCTGGGCAGTGGAGAGCTTGCAGGCTCTTGGAGGCGATTCCTGATAGACTCATTCCTTTGGGGGTTCTCTGCCCTCCAAGCCCCAAGCTATGGCTTACGGTGAGATCCAACACCTGTCACCTGTCCCCACTGTGGGCGGGAGTGCCTGGCAGGAGCCTGAGCTGCCTTGCTACTGTAGCTCCGGGCCTCTAAACCCCCTGTGCTCGAGTAACCCCCAGCTCCTGGAGCACGCAGCTGGGTAGCTGGGCCTCACCAAGGTCACAGGACAAAGAGGGACTCCTGAACTGAGCTTGCCCGGAGGACCACTGGGGCTCCTGCTGGTGAGGTGCTGAAAATGGGGTAGGGGAGGGTTATGACAACAGGGGACTGTGTAGGGAGCAAGGAGGACCTGATATCACCGCCTGATCCCATCTGCCTGCAAGGCCTGAGGGCTTCTGGGCAGAAGGGGTGGGGGAGGTAACCCACCCTGGCTTCAGGCTGTGTCCTCCACCTAGGTATGCACTCTCTGAAACAGATAGTGGCCTCTCTCTGACAAGTCCCATGTCACTTCTTTTTGTTTTGTTTTGTTTTTTTTTTTTGTGGTACTGGGGACAGAACTCAAGGACATTCTACCCCTAGCCCTATATTATTCTTTTATTTTGAAACAGGGTCTCACTAAATTGCAGAGGCTAGCTGAGAACCTGCAGTCCTCCTGTCTCAGCCTCCCAAGTACTGGGATTACAAGCGTGTGCCACCATGTCACCTGTGTGTGTGTGTGGGGGGGGAGGCACTGGGGATTGAACCCAGGGGCATTTTAGCTTCGAGCTATACCCCCAGCCCTATTTTTATTTTTATTTGGGAACAGAGTCTCGCTGGGTTGATGAGAGTCTCACTACTTGCTGAGACAGTCCTCTAACCTGCGATCCTCCTGTCTCAGCCTCCCAAGTACTGGGATTACAGATAGGCGCCACCACGCCCGGCTTATGTCACCTCTTTTGAGGGCACCCACTCGGTGGACTCTCAGAGGGGAAGGAGCTGGCCTGAGCCATGGCTCTCCCGTCCCAAGCCTTCACTTTGAGTTTAAGCTCTGCCTATTGTGATAAGATATGGAGCCCCCCCAAACCAGCTCTATAAGCTCTAGGCTGTGAGTAATTAAGCACTCACTTCAAACAGCCATGTCTCTAAAAGCTATAATTTGTAGCCCAAAATAGCCGCCTGTTCCAAGAGCCAGGCAAGCCCTTGGGGCACGTCCTTTCAGCTGTAGCCCATGAACTCTGCATTGACAGGTGTGTTGCCCTGACACCTGGCCCAGAGCTGTCTCAGGAGAGCTGGAGGTGCTGTGGCTGCCTGGGAGCAGGAGCTTCCAACGAGCACCCAAGAAACCTTTGGGAGTTTAGATGGATGATCGAAATTGGGGGGTCCTGATTCACGTTCATGTGGCCCCAAGTTTGTAGATGACTACAAAGGGGAATGAAGAGGAAAATCCAGTGTGACTCCAGGGGGAAATAGGTTAAACTTCCTGCATACCGCTCCCTCATCTCTGAGGAAGGAGACCGTGTTTCTTTGAAGGGGTTTTGGGGGAGAAAACAGGAGCCCTTGTGTACAGCTGCGGAGGAGGTGCCTGGCATGCTAGCTTCCTTTCCTTTCCCGGGGTGTGGCTCCACCAGCCCCTCCGTGTAGACAAAGTCTCCTGTGTGGATTCAGGTAGGGGGTGAGGGGACTCCAAGCTAACAGGAAAGGCCGCCTTTGACCTGTGGCTTCTCCACCGGCTGGCATGCCTGGAATTCTTGGGACGGGCTGCTGGGTTTTGTTTCCAGATGTGGAAGCAATTTAAGTTCTGTTTTCATAATCCCCGACAGTTTGCCTCTGAGGTCCACATTCTCATTAGAAAATCAAGGCAGTTGGTCGGCTCTGTGGGGGGGGGGGTAGAGGGGAGGTCGGATGGCCTCTTAGAATCCTTTTTGTTCAGGAAGTGGGTTCCCTGGGGCATTGAGACCCAGGGCCTTTGGGGACAGTCACATCCTATCCAGGGCCTGGTCAGAAGGTAGGTTATGGTTGGGTCTACCTTCCCTGTGTGTTTCCTTGGAGATGAGTCTGCCAAATTCAGCTGCACCTCCAGTCACCATCGCTGAGCCTGGACGGCCATGGCAGAAGACTCGGGACGCCGGCATAGGAAGGCTGGCATCGAAACTGAGCCGGAGCCGGGCGTGGTGGCGCACGCTTGTAATCCCAGTACTTGGGAGGCTGAGATTCGAGGATCGCAGGTCCGCGGCCAGCCTCAGCTACTTAGTGAGGCCCTCCGCAACTTCGTGAGACCCTGTTTCAAAATAAAGAATTAAAAAATAGGGCTGGGGTGTAGCTCAGAGGTAGAATGCCCCTGGGTTCAATCCCCAGTACCGCCAAAAAAAAAAAAAAAAAAAAAAAAAGCTAAGCCGGTGCCCACATGTCCCAGGAGCAGTCGGGGCCCTCCTCCCCACACTGACCACAACAAAGAGGACAAATCTGCACTGGATCTCAAGTGGCCAGAAATACCGCGTGGCACAGAGAAACTGGGAATATCTTGCTCAATTACTGGGTCCTTCTGGCCACAGAGGCGGCCGACCCAGGATTAGAGGCTGCGTGTGCAGGGCCTGTGGCTCGCAGGCTGACTGCCGGTCTCCCTCTCTTCTTTTGGAAACCAATCACTGTTTAAGTAAAATACCTTTTATATCTGTCTTATAACTACGCTAAATACAGTTCTGGACAAACAAAAATTGCCTTTGCAATTCTCATGTCTCTGAACTGTACATAAACCTTATTAAAACACTATAGCTATGGAAGGAACATGAGAAAATGGAAATAATTGACTTAGATTCCTATATAAAGAGAGTTTCTAAAACATCTTCCTGATCAGCACAGATCCTCCACGATTTGGTTTCAGCAAACAGTCTCTTCTGAAGCAGCAGTATCTCACGCTTATCATGGAAAAGAATGTGACCTTTGTTTTGAAGAGATTAAGTAAATAAATAGATGAATCCCAAGGAGTCTATCTGTCTGAACCCAGGGGCATTCTACCTCTGAGCTACACCCCCAGCCCTATTTTTTATTCTTTATTTTGAAACAGGGTCTCACTAAGTTGTGGAGGGCCTCACTAAGTAGCTAAGGTTGGCCACGAACCCGATCCTCCTGTCTCAGCCTCCCAAGTACTGGGGTTACAAGTGTGTGCCACCACGCCCGGCTTTTTTTTTCTTTTTTTTTTTGCAGTGCTGAGGATTGAACCCAGGACCTCATGATAGGCAAGTGCTCTATCACTGAGTTACAGCCCCAGCCCTTGAGGCTCTTGCGGTGGTCCTGGGGAGCCAGTAGTTCTCTTGGACTTTGAATTGACCTTGAAGTAATTCGCTTTCATCGTGCAGGTTTCCCTATAGGCCTCCTAAGGGAGAGAGAAGGGGTGTTGGCTGCTGGGGCTGCGGTACCAAAGTACCACACTGGGCAGCTTAAACAACTGGAATGTATTTTCTCCTAATTCTGGAAGCCAAGGTCTGAGATCAAGGTCCTGGCAGGGTTGTTTTCTTCTGAGGCCTCTGCTTGGCTTGTAAATGACTGTCCCCGTTTTCACAGGATCTTCCGTCTGTGTGTCTGCGTTCTTGTCTTTTATGAGGACCCTAAGTCGTAATGGATTAGGGTCCACCCTGATGACCACATTTTTTTTTTTTTTTTTTTTGCGGTACCAGGGATTGAACCCAGGGACGTTCTACCTCCGAGCTACACCCCTGGCCTTATTTTTTATACTTTATTTTGAAACCGGGTCTCACTAAGTTGCGGAGGGCCTCACTAAGTAGCTGAGGCTGGTCTCAGCCTCGCAAGTACTGGGATTACAAGCGTGCGCCACCACGCCTGGCTGATGACTGCATTTTAATTCAGTTGCTTCTTTAGAGACCCTGTCTCCCAAGAAGAAAGAAAGAGAGAGAGAGAAAGAGAGAGAGAGAGAAAGAAAGAAAAGAAAAGAAAGAAAGAAAAGAAAAGAAAGGAAGGAAGGGCATCTCTGTGCTTCGCAGTGATCTGTAGGGTGATTCTTTGGTACTGTGATATCCAGTTTCTCATCCCCCTTTGATCTGGTTTTATTCTGCAGTTGTTGGGGTAGTGTCTATGCCTCCGGTTAGGTTTGTGGTGTTTACGTATGCCCTCTAATCCTCTTTGTTTGTTCCCTGGTCATTACTGAGTGAGGCAATTTAAAATCTCCAACTCTTAGTTCTGTTAAGTTTTGCTTTATGTATTCTGAAACTGTGTTATTAGATACACACACACACACACACACACACACATACACACACACACACACACACACACGGATAGGAGTGTTACATCTTGTTAAATGGAACCTTTATCATTTTTAAGTGTCCCCCTACCTCTTGCCTTAAAGTACTTCCTCTGAGATTAGTGTGGCCCCAGCAGCTTTCTTTTGGTTGGTGTTGGTGTATCT
Source organism: Glis glis (assembly GCA_004027185.1). Classification (NCBI taxonomy): domain Eukaryota; kingdom Metazoa; phylum Chordata; class Mammalia; order Rodentia; family Gliridae; genus Glis; species Glis glis. The sequence continues at coordinate 13,657 of PVJS01022013.1, forward strand.
TTTTTCATTCTTTTACTTTCTGCCTAACTGTATTCTTAAGTTTAAATCGTGTTTTCCCACAAGTAGCATATAGCTTTTTTAAGTCTAGTCTGACACTTATTTGTTTTTTGATTGGATTGTTTACTCCAGTTTGCACTTACTGTATTATCTATATGGTTGAGCTATTATTTGTTATTATTTGTTCTGTCTTATCTTTTTTTTTTTTTTTTTGGTACTGGGGATAGAACCCAGGGACATTCTACCTCCGAGCTACACCCTGAGCCCTATTTTTTATATACCACATTTTTTTTATGTTCATTTATTGGTGCATTGTAATTATACATTTTGATATATATCAGGGTATCAACATCATACATGCACACATTGCTGAGCCCTATTTTTTTATTCTTTTTATTTTGAAACAGGGTCTCACTAAGTTGCGGAGGGCCTCACTAAGTAGCTGAGGCTGGCTACGAACCTGCGATCCTCCTGTCTCAGCCTCCCAAGTACTAGGATTACAGGGGTGCACCACCGTATCTGGCTGCCAACTTTTGATGTGCTCACATGCTACTGGAATGGGGATGTAGGGCTCAGTGTCTCCCTAAGGATGGAAGAACTTTGTGGGGCGGCAGGGGTGCACCATAGTTCAAAGTCTGGCCTATAGCCTAACAAGGCTTGAAAACCAGATCTTACTGGCCTTTCCCACGCCCCTGGGACCGGCTTAGTATGCACGAGGCCCGAGGCCCGGAGTTCAATCCCTAATACTGCAAGAAGAAAAGGGGAGGCAGGGAGGGGACAGAGCCAGAATGCCCCTGATCCCTTTGCAATGAGAAATGGCAGCGAACTTGGGGCGGCCCTTTTCTCCCCAGGTCAGTAGGCTCCTAAGAGGGGTGGTCGGTGGAAGGTTTGGGTAGACATTGATAAGTCTCTAGCTCTGGTGCCAGCTGAGCCAGGCCCCATAGCCTTCAGGACAGGCCAGGCGTAGTGGTCAAGCAGACAGAACACCGCTGTCTAGTACCTGCATGGACACTGCCTCAGACCTCTCTCTTGTTGCTTCTCAGAAGACCCACTCTGGGAGCCGGGCGTGGTGGCGCACGCTTGTAATCCCAGTACTTTGGGAGGTGGAGACCGGAGGATCCGGGTTCGCGGCCAGCCTCAGCTCTCTCTCTCTCTCTCTCTCTCCCTGTCTCTCTCTCTCTCTCTACCTAGTGAGGCCCTCTGCAACTTCGTGAGACCCGGTTTCAAAATAAAGGATAAAAAATAGGGCCGGGGGCGTAGCGCGGAGGTAGAACGCCCCTGGGTTCAATCCCTGGTACCGCAAAAAAAAAAAAAAGAAGACCCACTCTGGCCTCTCACTGAGGAACTGAGGGTGTCTTTCTTTCTTTCTTTCTTTCTTTCTTTCTTTCTTTCTTTCTTTCTTTCTTTCTCTTTTTCTCTCTCTCTTTTTCTTTCTCTCTCTCTTTCTCTCTCTCTCCCTCTCTCTCTCTCTCTCCTGTGGAGTGAACCCAGTGCCGTGCTTGCTAGGCAAGTGTCTACCACCACGCGCTATCTTTGGATCCCTTAATATTGCCAGTCTCTCCGCTCTGCCACCTTCGGGAATTCACCCATCTCTGGTTTTGGTTTAGCCCCAGGGATTTGTCTAATGTCCCTCTTTTCTGAGTTTTCTGGAAACTGTAGCATGCCCCCCAATCTTCTGACACTGCCTTCTCAGCTTCGAGTGTATTGGGGGAGGGGATAGAGTTGGAGAGGGGACAGCACAAATTGTGAAATTGCTGAAAAAAGACAACGTGGTGCATTCTACCTTTGAGCCACACCCCTAGGCGTTTTCATTTTTTTTATTTTGAAATAGTGTCTTGCTAAATTGCTGAGGCTGGCCTCAATCCTGCGATCCTCTTGTCTCTGCCTCCTAAGTACTGGGATTACAGGTGTGCCCCCTCCACTGTGGTGCTGCGTACAGCTGCAGGGCTTGTTATCTGAGCAACTTGGTTATCTGTAAGCAGCCATCATCTTGGGAAACACCAGCGTGGCCTTCCCTTTCTCTTCTGTTGAGTCTCAGCCTGAGGTTCACCGCCAGTGGGTGCCAGATTGGACTGAAGCGAGTCTGTCTGAGCACCTCAGTCTCCCCATCTGTAAAGTGGGTGATTAAGCAGCTCCCTACAGGGGTGAGGTGAGGATCAAAGCCCTTTTACTTGAGACCGAGGAAACACCAGTGTCACCCCTGTCCCCTTTCTGGTGACAGCAGTGTGTAGTACTTGGGACTTCTGCACTGAGATCTGCTTCCGGGGCTCCTGTTGGGGGGTGGTTTTGAGCTGTGGTGAGCCCCTCTCTTGGGGGTGGAAGGGGCAGGAGGTGGACCTGGAGCCCCAGGCTGGGAGGACGGAGCCTGAACGCTGCCTTGCTGTGTCCCCTGAGACGGGGGGGCTGGCCTCCGGGGCAGAACATGGCAGTCTGTCCTGCCTTCCTCATCCAGGCCTTCCCCACCAGAGCAGGAAGCTCTATCACTTTGATCCCACAGTATGTGACTGTCCCCAGAGCGGCTGGGATGTGGGACAGACCAGACCCACATCCGGCTTAGTGGCCAGTTGCCTCACGCTCATCTTTGTTGGGTGAATGGAGGCCGTGCATCTCACTGAGCTCGTTTGGTTCGGCTGGAGGCCGAGGCCGTGGCCTCCCTGTGGAGAGGAGGCGCTCAGCCCCTCGATTCCACCCCGTGCCCTGGCTGGCACCTGGGCAACCCCGTGGAGCTAAGACCTCTCACCTCCAACAGTGAGCACCTGACTGCCCGTCTGCAGGGCGGGGCCCGATGGGAGCAGGGGTGGGCAGCCGCAGCAGGGGTCCTGACAGCCTGGATTGCTCCGCAGCCTCCACCGCCACCATCTTTGTGTGACGGGCTGTAGGGGATCCCAAACCTGCAGCTGTCCCTCCAGCCCTCGTGGGCTTGGCATTCACACCACAAGACAGCTCTCTGAACTTAAGCTTCTGCCACTCATGGGTCAGACTGGGTGTTGGTTCTGATGGGCCGTCTCTGCTCCTGGGGGAGCCCCGCAGCCGGCCGTGCCTCTCCCCCATGCTAGGCTTGGTTTGCATCCACTCCCCCGTCCCGTCCCTGTGGTGGTGTCCACGTGTAGCCGTGGGTGCCTGGCTGCGAGGGAAGCTGGGATGTGCCCGCCGAGGCTATTTTTACCCAGCCTGTCCCCACAGAGCTGTTCTTTGGCTCTGAGCTACTGCCTGCAGAGCAGAGCTGTTGCCAGGGCTGGGGTGGATGAGCCGGAGCCACCGAGCCTCCCGGACTCCCTTCCCCAGGCAGCATCTCATCTTAACACTTATTAAAGGGTATAATTAATGTGCAGACAGACCTTGCAGGAGAGTGGGCAGGAGAGGACCCGAGGGGGAGACTAGCCTTTGGAGACTAGGCTCCAGAACGTGGCGAAGTCTGGCCTCCCAAAACCAAACCCACCCTATCTCTAGCCCAGCATGTCACTGGAGGTCAGAGAAAAAGGGCCGCAGAAGCTGCATTGAAGCCAGTAGCTCAGGAGCACCCCTGGGTGTCTTCCTTCAACATAATGATAACAACAACAGCTCACATTATTGAGCGCTCTCCATATGTGCTTTTAGAGCCAGACGTGGTGGTGCACACCTGTAATCTCAATACTTGGGAGGCTGAAACAGGATCGCAGGTTCGAGGACAGCTTCAGCAATTTAGCAAGACTCTCAGCAACCTAGAGAGACCCAGTTTCAAAACAAAAAATAAAAAAGGGCTGCAGGTATAGCTCAGAGGTAGAATGCCCCTGGGTTCACTCCCCAGTTAAAACACACACACACACAGTGCTTTTATTAATTCTAATCATGGTTAGCTCCAGTTTATAGATGAGAAACTGAGAGGTTCAGTAAACCTAAGCCCACAAAACTCATACGTGGTGGGGCGGGACTTGAACCCCCTCTAGAGCATGTCTCTAACGCCGATCAGCCCCTCTCTTTTCTGTCACGTTTTCAGCCTCCTTGAGGTATGAGATGTTGTCCTAGATTCTCTACGGCAATCTTGTCACGTGGTACTCTCACCGCTGCTTTTAGATGGGGCTCAGAAATTAAACAGCTTATCCAGCAGCCACACAGCCAGGCAGAGACGACTCCAGACCTGGCCCAGGGTCCTGCAGTTGGGCCCCTCCCAGCTTACCAGGCCGCTGGTTCAGCCAGTCCTCATTGATCTCCTATCATGTGCTCCCTATGATGCTAACCCCCAGTGCTGAGACTCAGAAGTCCCCCTGGCTACCCATCCATTCTTTTTTTTGTGTGTGTGGTACCGGGGATTGAACCTAGGGGCGTTCTACCTCCGAGCTACACCCCCGGCCCTATTTTTTATCCTTTATTTTGAAACCGGGTCTCACGAAGTTGCGGAGGGCCTCACTAAGTAGCTGAGCCTGGCCACGAACCCAGATCCTCCGGTCTCCGCCTCCCAAGTACTGGGATTACAAGCGTGCGCCACCACGCCCGGCTCCCCATCCATTCTTGCAGGGATGTAGAAGTATAGTCCCTTGGGTCAGTGTCATCTCTATAGCCTCTACCAGGAAAACACAGAGTCCTGGCACGGCGACTTTGAGCCCGCTCTCCACCAGGCCAGGCGGATGAGGGCCAAATGAAGCTGTTTAGTTTGGGCTGCCACACACCCGTCCACAACTGGGGACAGTGGGCCATTGTGAGCCACTTGAGACTGGGACGTCCCCCCCCACACACACGTGTATTGCTGCTCGGCCTTTTCAGCAGCTGTGGAATTCAGCCCTTGCCAACTTCCTACAGAGGCTGGGGTGACCCCGGGGCCTGCTGTGGGTGCACACAGCTCTTGAGACTGGAGAGGGCCCCGCCAGCAGGCTGTGTGCCTCCAGGCTCCCGTTTGCAGCCGGGGCCAGCACTATCCAGCTCCAACTGGAGACGGCAGGGTGGAGATGGGATGCTGGCAGTGGGGACGCTGGCAGCACAGACCTGTCCTGCCAGAGCAGCCGGCTGGCTCCTGTTTCCCTAGCCTTGGGCCTCAGAACTCTTTCCAGAAACCCCTGGCCTCAGATAACCTCCGCAGCCTCGCTGCCTGGCTGTCAGGACCTTGCCGGCTGAGCAGGCAGGGACCCAGGGACCGTAGGGACAGTTCAGCTCCTGCCACACATGGCTCTTCGAGGTGCCGACCAGGATTTAAGGCTCCCAGAGTTTCTCTCCGGTGCTAGTACAGATGTCACACATGGCTCTTAGAGCAGTCTCTGAGGTAGAGGTGACAGTCCTCACTCTGGTGGGGAAGACCCAGGGCACACAGCCTGTGAGTGGCTGGACCAGCTGGAATTGTCACCCAGTCCCACCCAAAGGGGCCCCTGGGCTTGCAGAGGGACACACTGCATTCACGCTGCCTCCATCTCTGGAAGCTCTCGGCAGGAGAAGGAGGCGAGCCTGGGATGGTCTGGACATAAACCGCCCGAGCCTGTGGCCCCGTGCCCTGGGAGGACGGGAGCTCTGTGCTTGGCTCAGACAATGCCCTGTGCTGCCAGGCGAAGACACTGTCCTTTCCCGCAAGTTCCCCAAAGACCAGACACAGTTTTCTCTGCAGGCCCTGAGGAGGCCTTGTGAAGCCGCAGGCCTGGACCTGTCCCCATGCTGGGGCCACTAGATGGCCACTCGATGTCTTGCACGGACTCGCCAGCGTCCTGGGAAAACCAGCCTGCCCTGGGCCCCAGCTGCGCTCACTCACACCCTGTGCCTGGAAGCTCCCTGACCCTGACCCTGACCTTGACCCCAGAGCAGGCCTTGGGTGCAGGAGCAGGGGAACATGACTGTGGCAAGGGTGAGCAGCATGGTGATGGGTGATAGGGGGATGGGCGATGCGGCCCTCTCCTCAGTCCCCCCGCTCTGTGGGAAGGACCTGACACCCCGCGGCCTGCTGAGCCCGGATCCCACTGCCCTCACCCCCGGCATCAACCGTAGGATTGTCTGGGAATGAGGCTGGCACCTCGCACCAGCCTGAGTAGAATGTGCCTGACTACCCTCAGGTGAATTCATCTTTTAATTTTTTTTTTTTTGTACTAGGGATTGAACCCAGGGGCATTCTACCTCTGAGCTACACCCCTAGCCCTATTTTTTAATTTCTATTTTGAAACAGGGTCTTGCTAAGTTGGTGAGGAGCTCACTAAGTTGCTGGGGCTAGTCTTGAACCTGTGATCTTTCTGTCTTAACCTCGCAAGTATTGAGATTACAGGCGTGAACCTTGGATTCATCTTTTGCTCCTCATGCTCTCCAAAGATTTTTGTGCACAGCAAGGGGGCCCCTCCTCCGAACTGCACGGGACAGGTGCTCTGTACAGCTGACCCGATAGGCAGACTGGCTGGAGGGTGACTTAGTCTCAGGAAGCCCCTGTCCCTGGCCACCCAGAACCCTGCCAGGGTTTCATTATCAACAAGTGCTTTCTTTCCCTCTGTAACTTTATTTTTTCATTTTTTGGTGGTACTGGGGATTGAACCCAGGGGCATTCTACCTCCGGGCTACACCCCCAGCCCTATTTTTTATACTTTATTTTGAAACCGGGTCTCACAAAGTTGCAGAGGGTCTCATTAAGTAGCTGAGGCTGGCCGTGAACCCGGATCCTCTGCTCTCAGCCTCCCAAGTACTGGGATTACAAGCGTGCGCCACCACGCCCAGCTCCTCTGCAACTTTAAAAATCATAAAAGAGAGACATTGGCTCATAAGGGCTCTGCTGTGGCTCTGGGCTCTCCCAGCTGTGAGGAGCAGCACAGAAGGGGATAAGAGACCGTCCCCACCCTGCTGTCCTGAGGTGTTTGTGATCAGAGCTGGCCGTTCTCCTTCTGGGAGAAGGAGCTAGTGTCTCCCACGGGAACAAGAGCTGGAGGTCAGGGACTGTGGTCTACAGGAGGAGCCAGGTGACTTTTGTCCATCACAGTTGCCAAACCGAAAGGCACAGACTGGTCCAGGTTGGTGACATCTAGGTGGAAAGGACCCTGTGATCAGCTCCTTGGTTGGCACAGTCAGGTTTGTCCAGCTGGTGCTCAGCCTGAGTCCATAGCCATCTATTCGTAGTCCAGGGATCTCCTGGCAGGGACTGATGACGCCCAGGAGGGTGAGGACTGACACCTAGGAGGGCCACACGTGTCTGCGTAGGCGCATCCGAGCCTGTCTCTGAGTGGCTTCCGCAGCTGTCCTGGAAGCCATTCTTGTCTTCCAGGACACCGAGGCTTTTCCTAGCCCTTGCTCCTGGCATCCTTCTCGCAGTGTTGGGATGAGGGGAAAGCGTGTTTAATGAAGTGCTCTGCCGTCCCTAGCCAAGGAGCATGCCAGAGAACCTTGGGAATAGGTTGACATCCCCTTGGGAACAGGCAGAAACAGAGCGACCTGGGAATACCTACCTCTTCAGGAGCAAAGTGTCCCAAGAAGCGGTTCACAGAGCTGCCCCTCAGATCAGGGTAAACTCAGCGAAGCCAGAACTCTTGGGTACGGCAACTCAGCAAGGGTGCAGGCAACTCAGCAAGGGTGCAGGCGACTCAGCAAGGGTGCAGGCAACTCAGCAAGGGTGCAGGCAACTCAGCAAGGGTGCAGGCAACTCAGCAAGGGTGCAGGCAACTCAGCAAGGGTGCAGGCAGGCGCACTGGGCCTGGTGTGGGCAGGTTGAGCCCAGAGCTCAGGAGGGAAGGGCCTGGTGTTCTTGCTCCTCAGCATGGCTGTGGCAGGGATCTTGGGCAGGGCAGGCTTCATGTCCTCTGGCCAGAATTTATTTGTTGAGGGCCTACTGTGTGCCAGAGGCTAACTTGAAATATCTCAGTGGACACAGTAGTCCTGTAAGACCCTGTTGCTGTCCTTGCTTTATAAACAAAGGAAAGAACTGAGATTCCGTGATGTGCCCCGAGTCACGGAAGGCAGTTCCCAAGCTGCAGAGACTTCCCTCTGCTGTGCGGCATCCAGCTCCGTGAGGTCAGGATTGTTCTCGAAAGCCATGAGGTGTGCACGTGCCCCTAATGCCGCTCTCCAAGGGGCCTTTTCCAAGTCATTTGGCTTCCTGTGCAGACTTCGTGATGAGGGCTCCAGCGTGCTAATCAGGCACCCGAGCGATGTCACCCGTCTCCATGCAAGGCTGTCCCTGGGAGGCTCAGCTCCTCACAGCCCGCTGCCCCTGGCCCTGCTGATGAGCACTGAGGTCCAGTGAACCCAACCCCCGCTCATTCTGTCCCCCTGTCTTTCCTAGGGCAGCGAAGTCCCAAGCTCCACCTTTGTTGATGGCGAGCTCGTCCCCAGGGAGCCTGGCATCTTTCCTGAGGACGAGGAGGAGGCTATGACGCTGGCCCCACCCGAGGGCCCCCAGGAGTCAGACATGGACAGCCCCATGGAGAGCGCCCAGAGCCTGGAGGGGTCTGTCGGGAGCCCCGCTGAGGAGAAGGAGCGGGGTCTCGGAGGCCTGTTCCTGCCAGAGGACAAGTGAGTGGGGGCTGTGGGGAGCTCAGTCTGTGGCCTCCGGGCCCAGAAATGCAGTTCTTGGAAGATCTCTCAGAAAGAACACAGGAGACATACTCAGTATTTTTTTTTTTTTTTTTTTTTTTTTGCTTTTTGCGGTACCGAGGATTGAACCCAGGGGCCTTCTACCTCTGGGCTACACCCCCAGCCCTATTTTTTAATCGTTATTTTGAAACCGGGTCTCACTAAGTTGAGGAGGGCCTCACTAAGTAGCTGAGGCTGGCCGTGAACCAGATCCTCCGGTCTCCGCCTCCCAAGTCCTGGGATTACAAGCGTGCGCCACCACGCCCGGCATACAGGAGACATACTCAAGATCGGCACCACCAGCCTTACCTTCATGAGGATTCTGCGTAGCAAAAAGTTCTAAGCCTAAATGCCTAACAGTAGGAATAATTCTGGTATTTCAGGCAGCTGTGCAAAGTCATGTTGTAATGATTAATGGTAGGTGATACATGATCTCATTAGTTTTAAAAAGGGGGTTACAGCTGGGCGTGGTGACACATACTTGTAATCCTGGTACTTGAGACTGGATCGCAGGTTCGAGGACAGCCTCAGCAAGTAGTGGGACTCTCATCAACCTAGCGAGACCCTGTTTCAAAATAAAAAAAGCCGGGCATGGCAGCTCACACCTGTAATCCCAGTACTTGGGAGGCTGAGGCAGGAGGATTGCAAATTCTAGAGCAGCCTCAGCAACTTAGTGAGACCCTCTGCAACTTAGTGAGACCCTGTTTCAAAACAAAAAATAAAATAGGGCTGGGGGTATAGCTCAGAGGTAGGAATGCCCCTGGGTTCAATTCCCAGTGCCACCAAAAATAAAAAAATAAAATAGGGCTGGGGGCATAGCTCAGTGGTAGAATGCCCCTAGGTTCAATCCCCAGTACCACACACACACACAAAAAAGCAGGTTACAAAGATGTCAATGAGGTGTGATCTGAACTTTGTTAAAAAACACCTGTGTATTAGAAAATACCTAGAAAAGCCGGGAGTGGTGGCGCACGCTTGTAATCCCAGTACTTTGGGAGGCGGAGACCGGAGGATCCGGGTTCGCGACCAGCCTCAGCTCTCTCTCTCTCTCTCTCTCTCTCTCTCTCTCTCCTTAGTGAGGCCCTCCACAACCTCGTGAGACCCGGTTTCAAAATAAAGCATAAAAAAATAGGGCCGGGGGCGTAGCGTGGAGGTAGAACGCCTCTGCGTTCAATCCCCGGTACTGCAAAAGAAAAAAAAAAGAAAATACCTAGAAAAATTATTCTTAAAAATGGAGCAGTTATTTCTGGAAGGTGGATAATGATTAATTGATTGAATGCTCTCCCATCCACTCTGCCATATATTTTCCCTCCCTTTCTTCCTTTTTTTTTTTTTTAACCCAGACGCATTCTACCTCTGAGCTGTACCCCCAGCCCTATTTTATATTTTTATTTGGAAACAGGGTCTCACCAAGTTGCTGAGAGCCTTGCTAAGTTTATAAGGCTGGCCTAAAACCTGCGATCCTCCTATCTCAGCCTCCCAAGTACTGGGATTATAAGCATGAGCCACCACACCCCGCTCTGCCATGTATTTTCTATATTGATCATGCACTCTCATCAGAAGTGTTGTTTAAAAACAAAATTAAGATTTAAGTAAGAGTGGAGTGTAGCTCAGTGATAGAGCTCTTGCCTAGCAGGCATGAGACACTGGGTTCCATCCCCAGTACTGCAAAAACAACCAACAACAACAACAAAACCCTAGTGACTTCCCAGTGGAGCTGTGTCATCTTCTAGTTTGGTGTGAGCAGAAGGGAGTCTCTTCCATTTGAGCCCTCACAAAATCTCCAGAGGGAAATAGTGTTAGTGGGGTAATGGGATGCAGGTACCACCATGGCTAAGTAGCCATGGTGACTGGGAGTGGTGACCCATGTATCAGAAGAAGGTGACAGCACCGGGCGTGGTGGCGCATGCTTGTAATCCCAGTACTTTGGGAGGCGGAGACCGGAGGATCTGGGTTCGCGGCCAGCCTCAGCTCTTTCTCTCCCTCTTTCTCCCTGTCTCTCTTTTTCTCTCTAACTTGTGAGGCCCTCTGCAACTTCGTGAGACCCGGTTTCAAAATAAAGTATAAAAAAAAAATTTAGGGCCGGGGGTGTAGCTCGGAGGTAGAACGCCCCTGGGTTCAATCCCCGGTACCGCAAAAAAAAAAAAGGAGAAGGTGACAGGGTGACTCAGATATTTGGAGAAGGAAGGGGGGATTTCAGTGTTGTTTGAACCACATGAAATTGCTAACTTTTAACCATTTTCAACCCTCCAAAAAAAAGTAATTTCATGCGATCCGACCTACCAGTTCTCTCAGTGCTGGACTCCTTAGACTCAAGTGGGTGGGAAAGGCACAGCGTTCTGGGTGTGGCCCTGGGAGGGGTCTCTTAGAGGGTCTGTGTGGCTCCTAGGAGCACCTCATCAGCTACACCTCTGACCAGCTAATCCAAAGACAACAGACCTGTTGATCTGGTGGCCAAATATCTATCACTGGGTCATCCCATTGTTTTCTAGGACTAATCTCCAGGAGCAGTGGGTACCAGCCGTGGGTGCCACAAGTTTTAGTAAAATGTAGAAGACAACGAACTGAGCAGTATGACTGACTCAGCCTGAAGTTCTAAGGAGCCTGAGGGGGAACAAATACATGAATAATTTTTTTTTTTTTTTTGCGCTACCGGGGATTGAACCCAGGGGCGTTCTACCGAGTTACACCCCCGGCCCTATTTTTTATCCTTTATTTTGAAACCAGGTCTCACGAAGTTGCAGAGGGCCTCACTAAGTAGCTGAGGCTGGCTGCGAACCCGGATCCTCCGGTCTCCGCCTCCCAAGTACCGGGATTACAAGCGTGCGCCACCACGCCCGGCATACGTGAATAAATTTTAAAAGCTGGGTGAGGTGCCAGGAGGAGACTCGGTCCTCAGAAACGGGGGTTCCTCAGGGCTGCAGTTTGAGAAGTACTGCCTTAACCCGTGACATGTTTCCTTCACTAGTTCAGGTCCCCCAGTTTTGAGGGTGGAGGCTTGGGGAGGTTGGGGAAATCATGACCTATGAATAATTAAAAAGTTACTACAGGCCGGGCGTGGTGGCGCATGCTTGTAATCCCAGTACTTTGGGAGGTGGAGACCGGAGGATCCGGGTTCGCAGCCAGCCTCAGCTCGCTCTCTCTCTCTCTCTCTCCTTAGTGAGAACCTCCGCAACTTCGTGAGACCCGGTTTCAAAATAAAGTATAAAAAATAGGGCCAGGGGTGTAGCGCGAAGGTAGAACGCCCCTGGGTTCAATCCCCGGTACTGCAAAAAAAAAAAAATTTACTACATAGTGATTAAGGGAAGATGTATTTGGCAGGCGATGTGTCATACTTGCCTTTGTTCTTAGGTTGTAGGTGGGCTCAGCCAGGCCCTGATATGTCACAGGCCACACCTGGGTCACCCCTGGGGTCTCTTTGGACTAGAAGTCCCTTCTGTAATCCAGGAGACACTTGGTAGCTTCTCACCTCATTGTTATCTATAACTTCATCTTAAAAGTTGTGCATGCTAATTAAAGAGAACTTGAAAAGGGTAGGGAAAGTGAGAATGAGGGCAAATGCCCCCCAGGACCCTTACCACCCTTAGCCCAAGGCCTGCGACCATTTTAATATTTTTATGTATTTATTTACTTTTTGTGGTACTGGGGATGGAACCCATGGGCATTCTACCTCCGAGCTACACCCCCAGCCCTATTTTTTATTCTTTCTTTTGAAACAGGGTCTCACTAAGTTGCAGAGGGCCTCACTAAGTAGCGAGGCTGGCCACGAACCCGGATCCTCCTGTCTCAGCCTCCCAAGTACTGGGATTACAAGCGTGCGCCGCCACGCCCGGCTTTATTTCCTATGTTTCCTTCTTCTGTATAGACCCTTTACATACTCGGTCTTAAAAAAAAAGTCTCAAAGTTTGCACCTAATTTTAATTTATATTCATTTTCCTACATTATTGCCAATATTTTCATAAACCTTTCAACAACTGTTTGATATTTCATAATTTAATATTTATTATTTAATCTAGCTGTAGCTAAACCGGTAAGTTGTGACCCATGTTTTGCTCCTTGGGGGTGGCTTGGGTCTGCATGTCTCATGCAGAAAGTTTCTGTGGTGAGTGTACCCCTTAGGATGGGGTCCCTGAGGTCAAAGGTACAAACTTGATCAGGCTCTCGCTGTCTGCAGTGCCGAGCGGCCTTCCTGGAGGCCTGGCTGGTCCCCCCTCCCCCAGAGGTTACGGGCGGGGCCTCGCAGCCCTTCACTAACACAGGCCCTCTGGTCCTCAGGTCCCTGGTCCACACGCCCTCCACGACGACGTCAGACCTCTCCACGCACTCCACCGCCTCGCTCATCAGCAACGAGGAGCAGTTTGAAGACTACGGGGAGGGGGATGACGTGGACTGTGCCCCCAGCAGCCCCTGTGGGGATGACGAGACCAGGACCAATGTCTACTCAGACCTGGGGTCTTCGGTGTCTTCCAGGTGGCCCCTTGGTCTGGGATGGCTTTTGGGCTCCTGGAAAAATGGCAGAACCAACCCAACCTCATCCCAGGGGTCAGGTGGCAGCGTCCTGAGCAGACCGTCCTGCCCTCTGGCTTGACCTACATGGGTCTGCTCCTGGAGCTTGGGGGTGCTGCCTTTGCACCCTGATCAGGGGTTTAGAGTTCTTCCTCCCTCTTTCCATTTTGGGAAAGAAACAATTAACTGACCCCGGAAGCTACAGACTTGGGGTGGGGAGGGGGTGTCTGTGTCATCTCGCTTCCTAGAACTTCAGTATTAAAGGGTCCTTCCAAGTGACCTTCTGTAATCCCTTCCCAGCCAGCTAAATCGTTACTTCCTCTGACATTAGCTCTTAGTTTCCCGTAGCTGGGCGCCTCTCACTGGCTTCTCTTTGAGAGTGCTGGGGAAGGGCTGCTCTGCCCCAAAGTTCACAGGTCTTGGGAAATCAAGTCAGCTCAGCAGGGTGGGGCAGGCGCAGCCTGAGAGCTAAGCAGGTGATTTCCCCCCTTCTGGGTCAGTGCGGGGCAGACCCCCAGGAAGACACGGCACGCGTACAACAGCGAGTTGCTGGATGTGTACTGCTCGCAGTGCTGCAAGAAGATCAACCTGCTGAATGACTTGGAAGCCCGGCTGAAAAACCTGAAGGCCAACAGGTGAGGCCCGCAGCCCACAGGGCAGGCTCAAGACCAGTGTGTCTTGAGCACTGCTCAGAGCAGCGCCGACCCTGGGGATTTTTCTGCAGTGGGAAATCAGGCTGTTCCTTCTCAGGACCAAGCCAATGAGCGCAGTCCCTTCAGCGGGGGAAAGCCTCAACCTACACTTCGGTGTTTTGCAACGGGTGGAGTAAGGGAGTGAACCAGTGTCCCCTCTGCTCAGTGACTGTTTCCTCTCCCTCTCTCTCTAGCCCCAACCGAAAGATCTCCAGCACGGCCTTCGGACGGTAAGGCCCCCCTCGGGGACATAGGGCTGGGTGCTGTCCCCCTCCTGCCAACAGCCCGGTGTGGCTGGCGGAGGAGAGGGGCATGAGGCTCTCACAGCAGTGTGGCAGAGCAGCCAGAGGCCAGCTCCTGAGAAAGAAGGGCCACCCCCGCCCTGCCCCACCCCTCATCCCCTCTTGGCAATGGCCAGCATCTTCAGACCCTCTGCAGCCTCAGCCTTGGTGGCCCTGTGGGATGCCCTGAGACACAGTCCACCTCATGGCTGTCGGTGCCCTTCCTCCACTCTGTAGCTAGCCCGGTCCATGTGAGCGTGCCCGTCGGAGCAGGTGCTCAGACTTCCCACAGGCAGGATCCTGTGCAGGCTGTCCCACAGCTGGCCCAGCTCCACACCCAGGGCGTCAGGAGCTGCCAGCCAGCGCCAGGCTCTGGCCCGGTACTAGGTGGGACAGCCTCTAGCGGAGACCCTGGCTGCTGCCTGACAGGGAGTAGGTCAAGGGTGTCACTGGGGTAGCAGCCGGACTTGCCAAGGTGACCTCTACAAGCGTCCACCTATTTTCAGTCCCACTCCTCCATGCAGCACCTACAAGGTGTGATAGATGTCCCTCCTTCACCCTCCTCCAGGGTCCCCAGAGGTGTCGCAGGAGCCAGCATGGTAGAGGGAGCCTTGCTAGGCAGCCTCAGGAGCCCAGACCCTGTGCCCGGCCCCTGGAGCCAGGCCTCCTCCGTGGCGGTTTGCTAGCTGGAAGAGGAGGGCCTCATAGGCCAGCTCTGGTCACTCGGTACCTGCTGGCTGGATGCAGCAGGAAAGAGGGATGGATTGGCCGTGGCTGCCAGAGGTTTGGGAAGCGATATGGCAGCCCCTCTGCTGCCCTCTGAGCAGGTGATCTGTTGGGCGTGGAGGTCAGGCGACACTCTCCTCTCCTGGCCGAGTGAGGACAGTCTTTAACGGGGTTTTCTGGAGCCCCTGGGGTATCGGATGCTCGCCCAGCCCCTAGCTGCATCTAGACCTCAGCTCCGGAGGGAGGGCCTCTGCAGCCAGTGCCCTCGCCACCCTGCAGGCAGCTCATGCACAACAGCAACTTCAGCAGCAGTAATGGCAGCACCGAGGACCTGTTTCGGGACAGCATCGACTCCTGTGACAATGACATAACGGAGAAGGTGGGCCCCCCACCCCGGGTGGGTTAGGAAGGACCCCGTCAATGAGTGGGGGGTGCCCCGGGCTGCTGTCTGTACCTGCCCAGGAGTTGGGGTCAGGGGAACAGGACATGGGGCCCCCCACCCTCACCACGCACGACTGTTCTTTTCATGCACCGGAGGTCTTGGTGAGGAACTTTAGTTTCTAGGTTCTCAGGCCTGTGGCCTCAAAGGTCTCCACCCCACGCCTACCCCGCTGCAGGTGAGCTTCCTAGAAAAGAAGGTGACGGAGCTGGAGAATGACAGCCTGACCAGCGGGGACCTGAAGAGCAAGCTGAAGCAGGAGAACACGCAGCTGGTGCACAGGTCAGGCGGCGCCTCCACTCCGGGGACGTCCCTGCCCCTGAGGCCCCTGAGAGAAGCGGGAGGAGGTGACATCGGTCCTTTTAGCTCTGAGGGCCAGCAGGTCTTGACCTGGACTCATGCCTGATGGACTTCCCCCAACAGGCCTGCAGCCCCCGAGCATGTCCAACATGGGAGCTGAGCTGCACTGTCTCAGTGTATACAGGAGGACAGCCTGCACTCCCGTCCTGGGGATGGCCCTGCAGAGGCAGAGGCCGCTGTGAGCAGGCCAGCAGGAGGCGTGTTGGGGGAGGCCTCCTGAGCTTGATGTCCCCGGGCTGACTGGACAAAGCAGTAGCACTGCATTCCATCCAAATGTAGGAAACTTGGCAGGCTTATCCTGGCCTGGGGTCTGGTCCTCTACCTATTGGGACCCAAAGATGGGCCCCTTTATACACTTCAGGTCAGCCTGATGGAGGGACTGTTGCCCGGGAGATACACCCCAGACTGATTTACCAACTAGGCTGAGCGGATACTCTACCACTTCCCTCAGTAGGCATGTTAGGGACTCAGGAAGGTTCTGGGGTTCCCCATGCAGCAGGCTGGAGACTGTGCAGGCCATGGGGGCTTACCTGGGTCGTGCCCCCTCCTCAGGGTGCATGAACTGGAGGAGATGGTGAAGGACCAGGAGACCATGGCTGAGCAGGCGCTGGAGGACGAGGCCCGGCGACACCGCGAAGCCTACAGCAAGCTGGAGCGGGAGAAGAGCACGGAGCTGGAGCTGCTCAACACCAGGTGCGCCCCTCGAGCCCTTCCACGCCGGGGAGGCGCCGCCCCATTGCGCAGACCGGAAAACTGAGCCTCCTCTTCTGACAAGTCTACTGTGTGTGAGTGTGTGTGTGTGTGCATGTGTGTGCGTGTGTGTGTGTGTGTTATACTGGGGATTGAACCTCTGAGCTGCACCCCTAGCCCTATTTTTGTGTTTTACTTTGAAACAGGGTTTTATGAAGTTACTACACACTGGCTTTGAACCTTTGATCCTCCTGTCTCAACCCTCCCAAGGACCGGGATTATAGGCATGCGCCACCACACTTGGCACAATTCTGGGTTTTTTTTTTTTTTATGTGTGTGTGGTACTGGGGATTGAACCCAGGGGCATTCTACCTCTGAGCTACACCCCCAACCCTATTTTTTATTCTTTATTTTGAAGCAGGGTCTCACTAAGTTGCAGAGGGCCTCACTAAGTAGCTGAGGCTGGCCACAAACCTGCTATCCTCCTGTCTCAGCCTCGCAAGTACTTGGATTACGAGCGTGCGCCACCACACCCAGCTACAATTCTGCTTTTGATGTCTTAAAAACACATGGGCTGGCCAGCGGTGGTGGTGTACCCCTGTAATCCCAGCTACTCAGTAGGCTAAGGCAGAAGGATCACAAGTTCAGCCTGGACAACTTAGTGAGATCCCATCTCCAAATAAAAAAGAACTGGGGAGGTAGCTCAGTGGTAGAGCGCTCGCCTAGCATGTGTGAGGCCCTTGGGTTCAATCCCCAGCACCACACAAAACAAGACAAAAAAACGTGTGGGAATGTTCTGTAGGGAGTATATAAAGGAAAATTCATAGTGGTGTCATTCATATTAGGCAAAGGAAACAATACAGATGTCAATCAATAAAAGAATTGGTTAAAAAAGGCCGGGCGTGGTGGCGCACGCTTGTAATCCCAGTACTTGAGAGGCGGAGACTGGAGGATCCGGTTCTCTGCCAGCCTCAGCTACTTAGTGAGGCCTCCGCAACTTCGTGAGACCCTGTTTCAAAATAAAGTATGAAAAATAGGGCCGGGGGTGTAGCTCGGAGGTAGAACGCCCCTGGGTTCAATCCCTGGTA
>PVJS01022014.1:0-30931 GCA_004027185.1 Glis glis
CACTTCCCTTGTTCTGCTGAGGGTTCTCCATTATCAACCGGAATCCCTTGTGTGACCCTACTACTCCTTAGGTTGCACATATTAATGAAAACATATGTCCCTTTTTTTTTTTTTGTGATTGACTGATCTCGCTCAACATAATGTTCTCCAGATCCTTCCACTTTCTTGCAAATGATGTTATTTTGGTCTTCTTTATTGCTGAGTAGAATTCCACTGTGTGTATTTCCCACAATTTCGTAATCCACTCATCTGTTGATGGACACCTAGGTGGGTTCCATAATTTGGCCACTGTGAATTGTGCTGCTATGAACATGGATATGCATATATTACTGTAGTTTTCTGGTTTCAATCCCTTTGGTATTATACCCAATAATGGTATAACTGGATCATATGATGGGTTCATTCCCAGTTTTCTGAGGAATCTCCACACTGATCTCCATAGTGGTTGAACTAGTTTGCAATCCCAACAGTGTAGAAGAGTCCCTATTTCCCCACATCCTTGCCAACATTTGTTGTTGTTTGACTTCTTGATGATTGCCATTCTAATTGGGGTTAGATGAAATATTAGAGTAGTTTTGATTTGCATCTCCCTGATTGCTAATGATGTTGAACATTTTTTCATGTATCTATTGGCCATTTGTATCTCTTCTTTCGTGAATTGTCTATTCATTTCAGTCGCCCACTTCTTGATCAGATTATTTATTTTCTTAATGTAAAGCCTTTTAAGTTCTAGGAATCTTTTTATTTCTCCTCTTATTTCTTTTCTGATCCATTCCTCGTTCAGAAGTGTAACATTCAGTCTCCATGTATTTATGTGGTTACTTTTAGTCTTCCTGTTGTTAATTGCCAGTTTCATTCCGTTGTGATCTGAGAAGATGCCGGGAATTATATCACATCTTTTGAATTTGCTGGTGCTTGCTTTGTGACCCAGTATGTGGTCTATTCTGGAGAATGTTCTGTGGGAAGCTGAGAAAAATGTGTATTCAGATGTTGCTGGTTGAAATAATCTGTACGTGTCTAATAGATCCATCTGGTCTATGGTTTGCTTTAGGTCTGAACAAGCATTGTTCATCTTTTGTCTGGAGGAGCGATCTAGTGGCGTGAGTGGTGGGTTGAAGTCTCCCAGTATTGTGTTTGGGTCTATTTGGGACCTGATGTCCTGAAGAATTTGTTTTATGAATGCAGGTGCGCCCACATTTGGGGCATAGATATTTACTATTGTTATATCTTCTTGTTAGATTGTTCCTTTTATTAGTAAGAAGCGACCTGCTTTGTCTCTTCTGATGTGTTTTAGCTTAAAGTCTGTTTTTTCAAATATAAGTGTTGCTACCCCTGCTTGTTTTCGATCTCTGTTTGCATGGTATATCTTTTTCCATCCTTTTACCTTTAGCGTATGAGTATCTTTGGCTAGAAGGTGAGTTTCATGTAAGCAGTATATAGTTGGATTATGCTTTTTAATCCACATTGCCAGTCTATGCCTTTTAATTGGGGAGTTTATTCCTTTGACATTCAATGTTATTATTGAGATATGATTGTTGTTTCCTGTCATTTTGAGTTTTATTTTCTGTTTGCTGTAGTGAAAAATCTCCTTGTTTAGTTGCCTACCTGGTGTAGTTCACCTCTTCTGTGGTTCTGAAAATTGCTTGTTTTTCCTTCTTTGTGATTTGTTTCCTTTAGGATTTTCTCCAGTGTTGGCTTGGTCCTCATGAATTCTTTAAGTGTTTGTTTATCATGGAATGTTTTTATTTCTCCATCAATTTTAAATGATAGCTTTGCTGGATATACCAGTCTTGGTTGGAAGTTGTTTTCTTTCAGGGTCCGGAGTACTCCATACCAATTCCTCCTGGCATTCCTGACTTGGGTTGAGAAGTCTGGGGTAATTTTTATTGTTTTGCCTCTGTATGTCACCCTTTCTTTTGCTCTTGCTGCTTTTAGGATTCTTTCTTTGGCCTCTACGTTAGACATTTTTTTTTTTTTTTTGCGGTACCTGGGATTGAACCCAGGGGCATTCTACCTCCGCGCTACACCCCCGGCCCTATTTTTTTTATACTTTATTTTGAAATCAGGTCTCACAAAGTTGCAGAGGGTCTCACTAGGTAGAGAGAGAGAGAGAGAGAGAGACAGAGAGACAGAGAGAGAGAGAGCTGAGACTGGCCACAAACCTGGATCTTCCGGTCTCCACCTCCCAAAGTACTAGGATTACAAGCGTGCGCCACCATGCCTGGCTACATTAGACATTTTAATTATTACGTGGCGTGGGAAGGTCCTTCTTTGGTCCTGTCTTGACGGTGTTCTATATGCCTCCTGTATGTGAATGTCCAAGTCTTTTTTCTATATTCGGAAAGTTCTCTGAAATTATTTCTTTGAATAGGTTTCTTACACCCTTAGTCTGAGTTTCTAATCCTTCTTTGATGCCTTTTATTCTTAGATTAGGATGTTTTGTATTGTCTTGTATTTCTTGGATGGCCAGGGTGTGTTGTAATATCTTCTGTATATCCTTGACTGTGTTTTCAGTTTTGAATGAACTCTCTTCCAGGAGAGATACCCTGTTTTCCATGTGGTCAAGCCTATCAGAGTTGGCTTCTATTGCAGTCGTTTATTGACTCCTTCATTTCGTTCAGTGTTCCTTTCTGATTCTTTCTTAGAGCCTCAACTTCTTCCTTCATCTCCTCTATGCTTTTTTTGAGGCCTTTCATCATTCTGGAGATCAAACTTCTGAATTCTCCATCTTGCATTTCCTGTAGGTCAGTATCTGTAATCTCACTTGATGCATTGTGTTTCTTGTTTCTTCACTGTTCCTCATTTTCGTATTTTCGGTGTTTTCAATTTTGTGTTTCTGTTGCCTCTGCATCATCTTCCTTTCTATGTATAAGACCTCTTGTTGGTCCCTGTAGACCCAATTGGGTCAGTACGCTGCAGGCTGTGGTTCCCTCCTGTCTTGTTGACCGGGGCGCGGTGTGTGTGAGTGGGGGGACACACAGGATCTGGAGCTCAGGTGTTGGCACTTGAGGCACACTTCAAGGCGTGGTGTTGGATGTGGGCTCCGAGGAGTGGGTGACGGTGCTGGAAGATACCCGGTTTATGAGACACAGTTGCACACGTGCTCTGGATCTCGGGGGGCATCACTGGAAGTTGCCTGAGCTCTGATGCGCAGTGCTGCGTATCTCGCACAGGCCCCAAGGGGTGTGAGCTCTGGGTATGGGGTGGTGGTGCCTGAGGGTGCACAGGTGCTGAGGCACAGTGCTAAGGATCACACGTGAGCCTC
Source organism: Glis glis (assembly GCA_004027185.1). Lineage (NCBI taxonomy): Eukaryota > Metazoa > Chordata > Mammalia > Rodentia > Gliridae > Glis > Glis glis. The sequence goes on from PVJS01022014.1 coordinate 3,266, forward strand.
CTTGAGGTGCTTGGGCTCCTGGAATTCGGTGGTGGCGCCAGTGCGTGCCCTGGCTTTGAAGCAGTGTGGAGGGTCGTGCGGGTCTCAAGTGGTGGTGCTAGAGGGTATCCGGGCTCTGAAGTGCGGCACAGGAACTCCTGGGTTGCACGGTACTGCACGGCTGGCTTGGGCTGGGCACAGCTCTTTGCCCTGGTTGCACTGGATGGTGCGGCTGGTCACCTGTGTCGCACTGGTTCATGTGTCTGGCTGCCTGGGTTGCACGGGATGGCACAGCTGGCCTAGGCGGTGCGTATCTGGCCTCCATGATCACGTGTGAAGGCACGGCTGGCTGCTTGGGTTGTGAAGTTCAGCGTGGCTTGCCTAGGCGGGGCGCGGGAGGGGGGTGTCGCCCGGGTCTCAGCTGGGAACCCTGGTGGCGCGGGATGGCATGGCTGGTTGCAGGCGACCACAGGTCTGGCTGCCTGGGTGGCAGGAAAAGGTGCTGCTGGCCTACGCGGGGCGCAGGGCGTGGGAGGGTGCGGCTGGCCGCCTAGTTGTACAGGACGGCTCGCGTAGGTGGGGCGTGGGGCTGTGGTGGCGCAGGATGCCCAAGTCTTGGCTGGGGGCGGGGGGCTGCGAGGCAAGGGGCCGTGTGGCGCAGGGGCGCGGGGTGTCCAGGTCTCGGCTGGGGGCGAGGGGCAGCGAGGCCGCGGGGCGTGGGGCACCCGGGTCTCAGCTGGGAACCCTGGTCGTATGGGATGTTGTGGTTGGTTGCCCGGGATGGTGTGTCTGGCTGCCTGGGTGGCAGAGAAAGGTGCTGCTGGCCTAGGCGGGGCGCAGGGGGTGGGGGTCACCCTGGTCTCACCTGGGAGGGTGTGGCTGGCCACCTGGTTGTGCAGGATGGCGCGGCTTGCCTAGGCGGGACACAGGGAGTGGGGCAGGGCTCCGGTCACAGGGCCCTGGGCTCAAAGGCCTCCTGGATCTTGGCTGACCTGGGGCTCCGATGCAGGGTGCTGGAGATCGCGCGGGCTCGTAGTGCGGTGGAGGGGGAGGTGCTCCGTTGGGGCAGGAGCCCAAGATCTGCTGCTATGATGGCCCCACCACTCTCGCAATTCTATTCCAGTTTCTCCTTCAGATCTGTCTGTGGCGCCGGGCTGTTAGCCCTGGCTGTATGGACCGGGATAGATGGCTCCTTACTGATCCTGCCGACACGGGATTGCAACTTTCTGTGGAAATCTGAAGCTGGTAGACTCTGTGTCTGCGTATTCGTACTTGGGTTACTGGATTTTGGGTTTTGGTTCTTCTGTGTCTGTGCGATGTTGTTTAATTCTGAGCCCCCGAGGCGTTTCTGAGACAGTTTTGAGACAGGCTCGTTCAGGGGCTCCTATTCCGTCACCATCTTGTAGGCATTCCCCGACTTATCTGTTTTTAAATAATAATATTCATGTAGTCTAAGTAATAAATATGTGTGCTTCAACATATGTGTGCATATATATTAGTATAATATTAATGTAGTATTTATTTTGTTTACCATGTGAGTCATTTACCTGACTGGTGATTTCAACCCATATTAAATTACAACTCTTATTAGATGGCATGCTACTTAGCTGCTTTGTTGAATTTATAAATCTAATGCTTCTTTTGTAAATTAATGTTTTTTTCACTAGGCTTGTATTCATTTAATTTGTGATTTGTTACTTGACAGAATTTTAATTTCTATTCAAAACCGGTTTATAAAGCAACTTGTTAGACTTCCAATAGCTGAAATCACACATGATTTATTTGTTGATCACATCCTGCAGTGAATTTTTCTACCAGGGTTGAGAGTGTTACCCATGGATATGAGTTGATATATGTAAAAGTTCTTTATAAACTGCAAATAGTGTAAGAGATTGATATGTGTAATATATATAGCCTTTTAAAGTTGTATCTATCAAAACAAAGAATGAAATATTGCGAGTGAAAAAAAATCCAGTATTTCCTTTAATGCCATGACTTTTATAGGACTCTCTACCATAACATCCATTCATCCTGGTACTAAAAGTACTAAAGCATTAGAACACAAAAAGAGAGAATATGTACCAATTAGAATGGAGGAAGCAATAGGATAATTATTTCTGAATGGTAGAAATATGTTTCTAGAAAATAAAGTCCATGAAAATACTGTTAGAATGTTAGAACTAAAAGACCATTAAATCAAGCTGCTGAGCAATCAGGTGTTAAGGTGATCAATTAGGAGAAGGAGACAAACCGAAAATAACAATCTATGTTTTTTATATATTTAAGACAGGCAAAAACAGGTGCCACCTCCCAGGGTGTCATTTTTGTCTGTGTAATGACAATGGGCGATGGTCAGGTTGATGTAGTGCAGATAAGGGGAACTGTCTGTCAATAGCCCCAAACCAAAGGCTTCTGCCTCTGTATGGACTCATGGATCTGGGGAGAAGGGAGAGAAAAAAGGGTTGGGAGTAGAAAGGACCTGAGTCAAGGTGGGGGAAAAGTGCCTCCACTGAAGCTCCCAGGAAGGAAATCTTTGGGACAGGAGCTGGGAAATGCCTCAGCAGAGTCTCCAATACAGAGGACCTAAAAGGAGGTGTCTAGGCCTGGAATGCAGATTGTAAGAACTTGGTTGGACTGAGAATCAGGGGCTGAGTCCCTGACTGTGACCCCCTCCAGAAAACTGTAATGCATCTGCTGTGAATACTAAGTATAGTATGGTGAGGTCCACTTTCCCTACTGAAACCTGTAAGCCAAAACCTATCATTGTCTATGGTCAGGCATGAAACATCATACTTAGGATTTTTGGACTAAAACCAGGCTTCTCAGATACAAGTTAAACAAACTATATTTTATATGTTTGTATATTATCAGAAGTCATAAACATTTATTTCATACTTAACATCTGAATTAGTACCTGAAAATAAACCTAAAAATGTGTACTATCCATACAAAGAAAACTTTTTGATTTGTTGCAGGACCTAAGATAAGTCCTAAATGATTGGAGAGTTATACAGTATTCCTTGTTGGGTAGAAATTTCACACTGTAAAACTGCTAATCTCCCTAAATTTAATGTAAAAGTAACTCAAATCAAAATCCCAATGAATGCTTTTAGGATGTTATTAATTAATTCAAAATTCCTTTGGAAAACCCCCAAATTACTTTTCTTTTTATGTGTGTCTAGTACTGGGGATTGAACCCAGGGGCATTCTACCTCCCAGCTACACCCCCAGTCCTTTTTATTTTTTGTTTTGAAACAGGATCTTACTAGGTTGCTGAGAGTCTTGCTAAGTTGCTGACGCTGGCCTTGAACCTACTGTCCTCCTGTATCGGCATCTCAAGTACTGGGATTACAGGTGTGCGCCACCACATCCAGCCCAAATTGCTTTTTTAAAGTTGTAAAAATGTGTTTAACACTTGACTTCAGTTTTTTTCCTGATTATTCCCATTTATTCTTAATTTTTATTGGTGCATTGTAATCATAAATCTTGATGAATTTCAGGGTGATCGAGGCATACCTGCACACAGCACTCATTGAGCTTCCCCCAGTTTCCGCCCTATCCCCTCCCCCGCTTCCCTGCTCAGCACAGTGATTGACTTTGATAAGTCTGTGTATGTACATCATGTCCATTGAGGTGTTTCCCTCTTCCCTTTTTGATATTTTTGTTGTTTGGGATTTTGTCTTTTATGAGGAAATCATTGAGAAGAATTCAAGGGCCAAGGTACCTTCAAAGTAAAATTAAAGAATAGCATAATTATGGTAAGGATAAGAGAAAGATGTTGGGACTTGGTCCCAATGAAATTCACAGGAGAAGAATGTGAAGTGATTAAACCATTGAGGAAAAATAGTAACTTTTGTCTAACTTCATGCTATTTGAAAAATTAATTTTTGGAGAAGAAACTTTTGTCATCTGGTTGTGTTCAGTTCCATTCTTTATGCTAAACTAATATGCAAAGAAAAGATGTACTATTTTAACAACTAATTTATTTGTGTCTTCATTTTGAGATACTTAAAATACTCTGAAAAGCAGGTAAATACAAAAATGAACACTTATACTCAACATTAAGGAATCTCCATATGTTTTCTTCTTGATTCACATTTTAAACTAAAATAATCTTATGATTACATAAGCATATGTGTTCATGCATATTGTAGAAATAACATGCATATATATGAAAATAAGTAAATTAAAGCACTAGGATTATATTACCCAAAGATAATTAGCACTCTGAAGGTCTTACTGTAGAGATTTCCTTCTGTTTTTCTATGTAGGTATATTGACTTACTTTTTGTACTAAAATGAAATTATATAGTACATGCTCTTTTACAACCTACAGTTTTCAAGTAATGATTTCCATCTCATTGAAAATAACTTTTTGACAATATTTTAATAGATGGTTTGTCTAAACCAATATCTAATTAACAACCACATATTGCATCTTAACATCATGTCATTCAAGTCCCTTCTGATCTAGCATGGTTCTCTTTTTATTTAACAAGAAATACACTTACATATGTGTATATATATATATAACATATATTATATGTAGTATACATATAATAGTGCACCAATTGGAAAAAACAAGCATAGTGAAAAGTAACAAAACAGAAACAGAAGAATGACTAGTGGACTGCTAGTTAAGATACAGTGATCCATACTCCTTAGAAAGGAGAAAGTACTTGAGCAGGTGCCTCAGTTACATTAATATCCCACATTTAGTTTACATATTTGACCTTTTATAGTTATAGGGTGCTCATATTTTGAGTTTTCCAACCAGAGATATTTAATTTGATCTCTTAATACCGATAGCTAATGCCATCAGGCATTCTTTCTAAAAACAGGTCTTAATGCATATGAAAAAGGATCAGTATTAGCCTCCTAGGACTAATGTGTAGGAACAGTGATTAGGCTGTCCTTGATTTACTTTGTGAGAGCACATTTCATTTCTTTAAGAAGGCTATTTGTATTATTTTATGATTAAAGAATTTAAAAAAAAACTTATGTAAGTCTTTTTCTATTGTACAGACCTCAAATGTGGTTTTTAAAGACTCTTTTAAATAAAAAGTGAAATGTTTTAAATAGCAGTGCCTCAAAATTTCAAGGAACCAAATACCAAATGCACCTTTTCTTTATATAACAGCTTACTCATAGCCCACCCTGACACCTTGGAGTTAAAATGAGTTTGTAGTTTCATTCTCAATATCTGGTTGCCTTTAGCGTCTTGTTCCTGAAGAAATTGCATCAACTGAGATAAGTTTTTCCTAAGAAATATTGCAGGACCTTTCTTTGGTCCTGTTTGACATCTGTTTTCACTTGGAGGAAAAAAAAGAAGTCAGCTACCAGGCACTAGCATTAGCGGCTGGGTTAACATTACCTGCAGGCTATTGAATCCTGTTTCCATAGAAATGAAATTTGGATTGTTGAAAATAGGAGAGAGATCTTAAAACCAGTGTGTCTTGCCACCAGTGAAAAAGGGGTGCAGGTGTGTCTTCATGTGTGCCAGGCGGGAGTGCTCCTCATCTGATGAGCTTTCTATTGTTACCCGAAAGTCTATGGGGGAGAGGGAATAAAACTTCCATAAATTCTGATTAGAGGAGTACAGGCATATTAATGTACTAGCAATGATGTAAGAGGACCTTAATGTTTCCTGAGAGGCCAGAAACATCAAAGTGTTCTGTTTTATTGCATTTGAAAAGCTTTAATATACCTGGTATGCTATTCATGATTTAGTCTCTTGAAAGATCACAGAAAGCTAAGCAGTTTAAAACTTGAGTAGAAAACATTTCCATCTCTTCAAGATTGAAGTCAAACATTGAATATACATAGTCCTTATTTGATTGCTGATTTTGACAAGTTGAAATCTGAGAAAGCAATTACAAATAATTTGTATAAAATTTAGTTCTGGAAACTTCACATTGTCCTCATGTTTATATATGCTTATATTTCAAAATACAACACAATCTTATTGAAGTTTATTAGAAATTAGATTATCCTTTAAAAAAATATGGTACTGGGGATGGAACCCAGGGCCTTATGCTTGCTAGGCAAGTGCTCTGCCACTGAGCTACATTCCCAGGACTTTTAATTTATTTTTTTTTATTATTTGGAGACAGGTTCTCACTAAGTTGCCCAGAATGGTCTCAAACTTTCTGCCCTCCTACTTCAGCCTCCTAAGTAGTTGGGATTATGATTGTGTGCCACCATTCCTAGCCAGATGGGACAATTTTAATTGTTTATGAAGTATTGGAGAATTAAAGTGAAAAGCATAAATATGAATTTTTCAGATGACTAGAATGAAAGCGAGCACAATGGAGGTAATATACTCAAAACCAGGGTCTTTGACTATATACCCTGCTTTAAATTATTTATTTGAGATATAAAATAGAACATTTATCAATGGTTTTCTTTTGCTTTATTTCATAAGACTGAGACAAGGGTTGGATGATTACCAGGAGTGTTAACAAACAAAAAACATTTCTTTAGCAGTATTGGCTTTATCTTGAGTTAATACATACCATTTTTCTTTAATGTACTATATCTACTGACAGCCTACATTTGCTATACTTGAAAAACAGAGCATTCATTAAGTCATGAATGTAAGTGACATTTTCATTGACATTTAAGATTATGGAAAGCAAGTAAAATAATGTGGTTAAATTAATGCAAAATTGAAAAATAAATATTAACTCATTTAATTTTATATACTTGAAACTAATCCTAACTTGGTTTAAGGTAATTGTGACTCACCGCATATTAAGTTAAAATAAAAAAAATAAATTTGGACTTCTCTTTATTGAAGTTCCAAATAATAGGTCTCAAAATTTCATAAAAATTATAATTTCCTAAGAGTGTATTTTAGAGGTGATGTACTATATTTAGGAGGAAAATCCATGACCATATAGTATTCTTTGGCTATTCTACTAGTAGAAACTTGATGACCATATGATATTCATTTTGCCCCATGGTGCTCTTCCAAACCAAATTTCTAGACTTTCAGGAAGATTGAGCCAAATATTTTAAGCCTGTAGTTCTAGGATAGAGAAGTGCTCAGTTATAGGTAAGCATAGGTGAGTGGCTTATGGTTAAAAGCTACACAACTGATCTGTTTACAGTTGAAGCTGTCATCAAATATTTGTCTTTTGCAATCAGTTTAGAAATACTAGATCATCACTGCCTCTTGATCATTAATGTTTCTGGGTCTTATTAAAATAGTTATTGCTTATCAAGCTTATAAAGTCTGATAAACATATAGATGAGAAGCAATGCCAAATGAAAGAGATAGCCAAGATGCATGAGGAGGAATGGAAATAGGTCTTGAAGTGACATTTCTCCTTGACATACTTTACTAGATGAGTCTTGGTGCTTCACACAAAACCCTAAATGAATTAATCTGTGCCTAGCTCATTAATATTTTCTACTGTGACTAATTCTGACATCCTAAAATTTACCATTTATTCAACAAAATATATGAACATTCAAAATCATATATGCATGATACAGTACTGAACAAAAAGTTCTTGCCTTAATGGCATTTATTCTCTAGTTGTGGGAGGGTTAATATACAAATGAACTTATATATGATCAAATTAAATAATTTCAAATTTATTAGTAAGTAAATTATTTACTAGTAGTAAGTAAATTATTTACTAGCAAGTAAATAATTATAGGGTAATTAAATAATGAATTAGGCCTCTCAAGGAGATAACCTCTGAATAAAAATTGAATAATGAGAAAGATACAGATCTGGAGAATGAGGGGAGAATGTGGGAAGAGAAAATGAAAAGGGAGAAAGTCTTGAGATTACCAAGTTGCCACATCCAAAAGAAAGAAAAAAAGACTCACTCAACTTAGGTATGGATGAGTCTAAAAAATGTGGGAGGACACTGGTCTGGTAGATCCAGGTTTATGAGCCATGAACATCAGCATCAGCCTTGACTGAGAGCTTGCTGATGTTCCCCACTCCAGAACTCCAAAATTAGACTGCATAGGGGTGGTCCTGGGAATCTGTTTCACCAAACTTTCTGGTGGTACTTATGCATCCTAAAGTTTTAACCAGTACTGGTATATCTATCATCTATCTATCTATCTATCTATCTATCTATCTATCATCTATCTATCTATATAATTTCAAAGAGTGATTATTTATGTGATGACATTGACTTTGGAATTTAGTCTAATCCAAATGAGAAATTTTTCAGGAGCATTACAGCAAGGAAATTATGTGGCTTAAAAAGTACTTTGGTTTCTGTAGAGAGGTGCTGCTGAAAGGAGATAGAACAGTGTGGAGGAAATTGCAGTATTTCCTCCATATTGATAAATGAATTGATATGCACTAAATTAGATCCAGTGATGATAAACATTTTTCATTTATTTGTCCTGAGAGGATTCGAGGATGAATTAGATGTTGAGTAAAAAAAATTATTAAAACAAACAATGCTTAAGCAGATGTGATTGACTGGCTCAGTTATCTAGATAGTAACCATTGAAAGATGAATAGGTTTGATAGAGAAAAAAGCAGATAATTAATAATTCAATTATGGATATATTATGTTTGAGACATATAAAATCACATATACATATAGAATGCCCCATAGTATCCAGGATATAAAAAATACAACTCATTAGCATTAACCCTATAACTAATCTGATTTTCAAAATGGCAAAAGATCTGAATAGAAATTTCACCAAAGAAATATATACGCGTGCCAAAGGCACACAGGACACATGGGGAAAAATGCTCAGAATCATTGCTCATTTGGTAAATGTAAATATAAACCAAACTATACCCATAAAATGACAATGATAAGTTTTGGGGAGGATATGGAGCAACTGGAATTCTCATTTAATTTTGCTGTGAATGGAAAACTTCTAAAAAGAAAAACTTCAGTTGTCTTGAAAGGAGCAAAGGTGAGAATGGCAACAGTTTCTGAGGACAGGGGCTAGAGCTATCATGAGTCAATGTTATTCAAACATAAAAGGTTATGATATTTGGCTAATTGGTCAATGAAACTTCCCAACCATCAAATATAAAGGCATTTTCTTTTATACATACCAGGATCCAGAAAATCTAGTATCCATAGTTCTTTTCTTGAAAAGAAAACTACTATTTGTAATTCAGCAAAACAACAAAACTTCAAAACAGGGAAAGATAGGAGTCTAGAAATGATTACATTAGCAAAGATAAAATTCTTGTTGCCATGCAACAAGCTAAAATAAAAATAATTCAAATTATGTAGGGAAGTCAAAAGGGTAGCATAAGAGTGCCATAAGGAAAAAAGTAGCTCACCAAAAACTTACATAATAGAAAGGAGGTTGTGAACAAAAAGGGGTGGAGTAAAGCAAGTATTTCCCTTGCATTTGGATTAAAAGAAAACAAACAAGCTTGAGACCTGAAAACCAGAAAAAATCAGTTATGTGCATGATTAATGACATGAACTTTTTTCCTTGATAATAACAGCTAAGTTATAATAGTAATTTAAAGAACAATTACCATATTATTCTTCTTATTTCTTCCTACCCTTTTCTCCTCTTCCTCCTTCCATATTTTAGTAATGATATCTTCGAGTAGCATATACTTAATGACATTGTTAAAAGGTAAAGTTAGACACATTAAAAATTTAGAGTCTGAGCTGGGTGTGGTGAAGCACCCCTGTAATCCCAGTACTTGGAGTCTGAGACAGGAGAGTCACAGGTTCAAGGGTAGCCTCACCAACTTAACAGGGTCTACAGCAACTTAATGAGGTTCTCAGCAATTTAGCAAGACATTGTTTCAAAATAAAAATAAAATAGGGCTGGGGGTATAGCTTAGAGGTAGAATGCTCCTAAATTCAATCCCTTTGTCTGTCTGTCTGCCTGTCTGTCTATCTGTCTTTCCTCTCTCTCCCCCATTTGTGTGCACACATACACACTTGCACACACGTGTTTATTTGAGCAGTGATTCATAAATTGGGCAGCAACAAACCCAACATAGTTTGAGCTTTGCCATGAGCGAGAAGGGGAAAACATTTATTAGGTGTTTGTGGAAGCAAGACAGAAAAGATTTGATTAGTTAAAGTGGAAACCCCCTAGCTATAGGTTAACGTGTGGATTATGAATGGTTGAAGGTTAGTTGACATTTTCTAATTGGTTAAGTTTAAACTTCCTTTTCCTGGGTATAACCATTCACACTGAGTTTGGTTTTGGTTTGATGCTGAGAACTCAGGACTGCTCCAGTCTTATGGCATCCCAATTAATAATTTAACCACATGAAATAATATCTTTTATTTAATGTGTCCAACTACAGTCCTAAGTTCCATAGAAGATAACATAATAGCAGTGTTTTAAGTTTTTGAGTTAATTTATAGAGAAAAGTAGGGAGTCAATTATACTTAGAAAAGAATTCAGTGCTATAATAGAATACTAATAACATGGGTCTTAGTCGTGGCTCAGCCAGAGAAGCAGAGATATAAACACATATACATGAATATGCAAATACCACATACGTAAGTATGTGTGATGTTTAGGGCTAGCTAAGTAAGCCCAAAGTCTAGAGGGCAGACAGGCAGGCAGGAAGGGAAGATCATAAGCAGTCTGGAACCAGATGAGCATGAGCTGAAGGTTGGAGCTGCTTTAGTGCACGCTAATAGGACAGAGTCTATGTGTATATATCATAAAGTAACTGTGGCAGTATCATTACACTATCTCTGTCATATTATATTCTTAAAAATGAAGCATGGTTGTGAGATACCTTTTGAAAGTAAAACACCCAGTTAAATATGGGGGGGAGAATTAATTAAGGAAACACTTCCATTGACATTATGTACATTTGTGAGAATACCAATGCCAATCTCAATATCATGTATGGGGAAGGCGGAGGAGTGGGGCAGGGAGTCTGGGGAAAACCCACCAAGTGCTGTGTGCGTGTATGTCACTATCTTTGTGAACTACATTATGATGTGAGACTATAATGCACCAATAAAATTATATAAAAATAAATTAAAATAGAATAATGTTCAAAAAAGAAAATTCTTTTTACAAAGAAATCATTTTAGTTCAGACTCATTGGACTATGTCTCTGTAGTTTAAAGTAGAGAAAGAGATGGTTAAGTGTTAGAAACTACTAGAGCAATTACTGATATTGAAAAATAAGCACCATAAAAGTATAAGAATCTAATTTTGCTATTGGAAAGATTCCTTAACAGCTATTCATTCCTAATCAGCCTCAAGTTGTAATGAATAGAATAATAAGCATCATTAGAATAATTCACTATTCATCAAGAATAATAAACTACTTAGAATAACAAGTGTAAAATAATAAGCCAGTGTTTAAATCCTGGAAAAAGAACTGGGGAGGGGAGAAAAGGAGATTCTTAGAAGAGTTGAGCTTGTCACTATTGTGAGCTGCTAAACTCCACTATTGTGTTGAATTGCTTATTGACCTACTAAGCATCCCACATCTGCATCCTGCTCAATATGGCTTAGTGTGATTTGTAGAACACATATATTAGATTAACCCAGAGGACTGAGGGAAAGAGGGAGAGGGAAAGGGAAAAAAGGAGAGAGAGAGGGGGGGGGCTTTACAAGGCTCTATTTTAACTGTGACCATTATTCTTTATAAATCTATTTACTATTCCACCTTAATACCATTTGCTTCTGATGTCCTTTCCACCTAAAAGGGGATTGATTTCTAACCTCAGCTGTCAAAATCTGCTCATCATTCAAGGCTCAGATCAATAGCTATTTCCTTCTTTATACTTCTCAAATCCAATTCCTCACCCACTTACCCTCCCTGGCACAGGTGGGGAATAGGATTGAGAGAATCTTAGAAACAAAAGAAACCTTAGAGATCACTTAATCCAACTTTCTTTTAAGATGAGGAATATAGAAGAGAAAATCTTAAGATTTTCCCTTAAAGGAAAGCCTTCTTTTCCAAAGAAATGATAAAGTGATTGTTAAGGGAACTAAATAGCCTATATAAATACAATTAAACTTGGTTATTTTTATTGCTGTGTCATAAAGGAGTATGAACACTAGTAAGATGCTGGAGGGGATTTTAGGTTCTTTCCCAATCCTTTGAGTCTATGGATCAATGATGTTTTCAATTTCATGACTGGCTTCCTTTCAGCACTGTGAGTCAATTGACAAATCTGTGATCTTTTTAGCTCCCTAAGTTTTATATATATATATACATACATACATATATATACACATGTGATATATTTGTGTATTTTCTGCATCTGTACATATATACACAATATATTTGTGACAGCTTAAGAAGCTGTATAAATTAGGTGATTTTGAAAAATGTGAATGACTGTATAATTATGTTATATTAGTGAAATTAGCTTCATCATCTCTCTCAAATATGTGAGTTTCTTTAAGCATAACAATGTAGTGAAGATTAACTTGGTGAATAATTTTTACCTTTTCATTGTAGCATTTCTGAAGATGTATATGATTTAGATGTCCCTTAGGTTTTTTTTTAAATTTTGAAACAGGGTCTCACTAAGTTGCGGAGGGCCTCACTAAGTTGCTGAGTTTGGCTGCAAACCTGTGATCCTCCTGTCTCAGCCTCCCAAGGACTGGGATTACAAGCATGTGCCACCACGCCCGGCTTCCCCTTAGGTTTTCATGTAATATTTGAGAACTTAGTATTTATGTAACATTTGAGATCTGATGGTAGTTTCCTTTAAGGGAAACCCACAGATAGATCATTTATCCAATCTAAAGCATGACCCTCTGAGAAGCAGTACGTTCTTTCAGTATCTCTCACATGGCTCATATGTAGTAGAGAGGCACATTATCGGATTATTTGACCTTTGGGTACAACTTTGTTAGCAAAAGTGAGCAGGTTCTTTTGATGGATTTAATGAATTAATCAGTACTAATTTCTGCATAGTTTAACACATATTGAACTATAATAAAAAGGTTAGTAAGGGAAGAACTTTTGGTAGTTTTACATTAGGAAAATATCTCCCATGCTCAAAAGTATTTCAAATGCCAGTCTCATTGAAAATTTTCTTCCACTTTTTTTCTCTGTTCTTGGTAACTTTAGCATGAATGTGTCAGAAATAAAATTAATGTGCTTCCAATATTGTAGTGAAAGCATAGATTCCAGAAAGGTGTGAAAAGCCTATAATAATGAAACAGAAACTTTTTGGTAAAATATGCAACAGATTTCAACTAAAAGGTAATATCAGTATGGGATGTTATCATCAGACATGATTTAAGAAACAATCATATTTTTACAGAAAATAGACTGGATTTTAATTTTTTCTCTACAAAGTATGTTTTATTTGCTAAGAAGTTCATTAACTGAATCCCTGAACAATGTTCCTATAGAGCTGTGCTTATAGCCAATGTAAAAAAAAACCTTTCTGCCTCCACCTTCTCATTGTCTGAATTCAGTTTTAGCTAAAGCCATTGTCATGAAAAAACTGTGCACTGGATAAAGTTTATCTTCATTGTTTCCAAATTCCCAATTGGTGCCTTTCATCTCTACTAACTTATGTGGAAAATTCATAAGATGATGGTTTTAGAAAGTAGAACATCTTAAATGTTTAGATATATTATCTACAAATAGAGATAAGCAGAATATGTGATCTCTTCTCATCTCTTCTCCTTCCTTCCTTCCTTCCTTCCTTCCTTCCTTCCTTCCTTCCTTCCTTCCTTCCACTATGGAGTGTTGTGTGTTCTAAATGAAGCCAAAAGAAATGACAGGGCCCCCAAGGAATAGAAGCAAGATACCTAGTCAACCAGCACATTGAGAATGGAAGGAGTTTGAGGCACAGTGACTATAATAGAGAGTTCCTTTTGGCAAGTCAGATAGGCTCAACTTCCTGGAGAACTATTTTGCCAATTCAAAGACAAAGCTCTAGGGGGAAATAAGCTAAATGTGTCTGGGATGTGAAATTCATTGGGAAGAAGTGAGCTGGAGCTAGACAGATCTGTAGGAATTTGACAAAAAGGAAGAACTTGGAAATCTTATATAGAGAAATTATATTTTTCAAATACAAAATGTGTAAAGAAATGCTATACAAAATTGGCTGACCTATTGGATGTGTGATACTGAATAGAGAAACAGGTGGCATCAATTGGGCAGGATCTTGTATATTGAGATGAAGATTTTGGCCTTTATCATGTAAGCAATAGAGAACATATAAACATTTGGGGGGAAGAAATTGATGAGTCTATAATGAAAGCATTTTTATTAGCTAGACATTTTTTTCTAATTCATTAGCAATAAATGAAAAAACAGTAGTGGTGCCATCTTGTAATTATTTTTAAATATTTGGCTTTTTGCTGGTCTCTAGGCTATGTAGTAGGTGTCAGCCTAGACTGCTGCCAGGGTTCTTGCTGTCTAGTGTAGGAGGATGCCTGTGATCAGGTAATGAGTGGAAGTGCCTACTGCATGTGCAACAATGACCTGTGGGTAGGAGATTTAACTTGGTCTTCTGGGGCTGGAGAAGGTTTTTCAAGGAAGTTTTCTTTACTCTGATACCTCAGGATTGGCATTACTTGTTATTTATTCCCTAATCATTTGTGTGGGGTTTTTAAATCATAGTGACCATTTAATCACACTCAACAATACCCACTGCCCCCTTTAAAATTTTCTCATGTGCCGGGCATGGTATCTCATGCCTGTAATCCCAATACTTGGGAGGCTGAGACAGGAGGATTGCAGGTTTGAGACCAGACTTGGCAAATTAGTGAGACTTCCAACAACTAAGCAAAACCCTGCTTCAAAATTTAAAAAAATTATACACACACACACACACACACACACATACATATGGGCTGGGACTATAGCCCAAAGGTAGAACAAACTTAAGTTCTATCTCCAGTACCACAAAGAAAAAAGTAAAAAAAAATCATGTTCCATGGAAAAGGAAAATAAACTCTTCAGGATGTGCTATAGATGAACAGGTGGACAGTTAGTCTTTATGGTAAAGATTCTACTGCTTACTCTTTTAAAACCAGATTGTTTGTAGCTTTTAGAAACCAGTATCTTAATGAGGCTTATTCCTACCCAAAAGGGATACATCTTGCAATCAATTTTTTCTTCTTTGTAAGCTAAGCATGTCTGAATGCCCACAATTTGGTATAAAAAGAGAGACTTTGCTTTTTGCCTTCTCTCCTTAGGAGGATTACTAAATGACAGTACATAACATTTTCCCCTTCCAGAGGTAATTGTATTTTAAGGGAGAAAATACTCTTTCATACTTAACTTACTGGCAAACATTCTTGATGGCCCAACAGCAGGAATAATGCAGTATAAGTAAGAGCAGAGAAGCTGTAATACTTCTCTACCCAGCCTACTACATTCTCCATTGTTCAATTAAATATGGCACAAGAAGAGAATGCTGAGATTCACTTCAAATGAGCAGAAAATGATTTTTTAAAAAATCTTCAGAATCCAGGATAGCAACTAGTTGTTTCTGCAACTTTGACTCCAGCTGCCATCATGGGTAAGGGCAGAGCAAATGAGTCTCTTCTAATTTGTGTAGCACAAGTGACCTATATGAGGACAGAAAAAAAGACTATATCACATCACCTTGATCATGAACGATTATGAAGAAAAAATTCTTTTGAGGATATGTTTATTTCAATAACAGAGTGCTTTAACTTCAGCGGGCTCAAATGAGGAGAGCTTATCAAGGGACTATTTGCACAAGTATGGGCAAGAGTAAACAAGGATGTTGAAATATTAACACACCTAGAATTGAAAGACCAAGGGGAGGAAATAGGGTTTTCAGAGACCAGTGAAAGTGGGAGTCATTGAGGAGAGACAGCAACAAATGTTAAATACATGGGGTTGAAGCTGGGAATAAATGTCTAGGCTTTCTCTCTGGCTGCCCTCAAATCTCCTACAGATGCTGCTTTGCTGTGTGCCAGGTCAATCAAAGAGCCAGTTGACAAAAGAGCCAGAGAATATAATTTGTATTGCCACTCTTGCAATGTACGAGTAGGATAGAAAAATAGGAAGTGGTGGTTAAACGGAAAATAGGTGACGGTTGAATTTATGTCAACTTGACCAGTCCATCGGGTGCCCAGTTGTTTGATTAAATATTCTTTCTGAGTGTGTCTGTGAGGGTGTTTTGGAAGAGACTAGCATTTGAATCAGTAGACTCATTAAAGCAGATTTTCCTCCACAATGTGGGTGGGCATAATCCAGTCTGTGGAAAGCTTGATTAAAAGGAGAAGATGGAAAGACGTAATTTTCTTTCTTTCTTTTCTTTCTTTCTTTCTTTCTTTCTTTCTTTCTTTCTTTCTTTCTTTCTTTTTCTTTCTTCTTTCTTTCTCTCTCTTCTCTCTTTCTCTCTTTCTCTTCTCTCTTTCTCTCTTTCTTCTCTCTTTCTCTTCTCTCTCTCTCTCTCTCTCTCTCCCCCCTGACCCACTTGAGTTGGGACATTGATCTTCTGCCCTCAGACTGAAACTTATACCATTGACTCCCTGGTTCTCAAGTCTTGGACTAGAAACTATACCATATGCATATGGAGTTGCACTTATATTTTGAACTTGGATCTTTTCCTGGACTAGTGATAGTGTTATAGGATTACCTCTAGGGATGCTGGGTAGCAGCAGTGAGCCACAGCTCCTAGTCAGCCACGTGACAACAAGGTTAAAACACTGATGCTCTATGATGTGCTGTGTTGCTAAGCTCTGATGTTTAGTAGGTAAGGTGCATTAAGTGCATTTTTAACCGATAGTATTTTCAACTTATGACAGGTTTATTGAGACATAAAACTCCTTGTAAATCAAGGAGAGTGTGTGTGTGTGTGTGTGTGTGTGTGTGTGTGTGTTTTGAAATATAGATGTTGCATTTACGAAGAGAAGAAAAACCTCAATGTATGATTATTTAGTGAATCATTTATGGTAGAAAGACCTATCAACCAAGGAACTCCAATGACATTGTGTTATTTATATTTGAGCTGGCTACTGATTCTACTTGGAAACCTAGTTTAACACCATCTGAAAGCTCTCTTGCCACCTGTAAGAAAGGGAATTCTTCCAAAAGAAATCCAACAGTTACTATCTACTAAACTGTGAGCAAATCTTAAGAGCCTACAGTCCCATGGTAAGTGCTATATAAAATGCCTGTAAAAGGATTTGATTTTGAGGTTCTACCTTAAAATATGGGTCTATAAAAGCCACTACGTTTACCTTAATGGGTACTATGTCTGAAATATTAGATATATTTATTATTTTTCTATAAGTCACTATCTGTCCATGTCTCCGGACATGCAAACCCTGGAACCTGTCATAAGCAGGATAATAACTGAAAAGACAATGCTTAGAATTCCTAAGCCAAATTACCAATAGATTATTTATTCTCTGTAACTTACATGCTAATTATCATTTTAGCTAAATTTGCTCTAATCCTTTGAAGTCAGAATTTTTGTACCTTATTGAAAGAATAGGAGAGAAGTCAAGATTCCATTTTGCTTTTACAATACACTTACCATGCATTTTATGTTGAATGACTATTACTTTTAAAATGTAAAAAATAATAGAAATCAAAGAAATTATGTGTAAAATAGGGCCAATAAATGCCTAGTGTAGCTCTAAGGTTGGTAATATTTAAGACACAGGCAATATATCCTTAGGAAAAAGGTTCTGGCCCAGGGGAAACCATTTGGGATTGCCTTAAGATAAATTTATTTTTTGTTTATTATGAGTAACATTTATTGTTTACCTGTGGGGCTCCTCCATCTTTCAGGATGAGACCATTCATGCCTTGCATCTGGACTGTTTCTACAAATAGCTTTGTGTAGATCTCCCCATAAGTTCTTTTTGAG
The DNA here is from genome assembly GCA_004027185.1 of Glis glis. Classification (NCBI taxonomy): domain Eukaryota; kingdom Metazoa; phylum Chordata; class Mammalia; order Rodentia; family Gliridae; genus Glis; species Glis glis. The sequence continues at coordinate 21,022 of PVJS01022014.1, forward strand.
CTATGGACCAGTGTATGTTAGACATAGGGTGTTACATACCTTCTGTAACATTTGTAGCAGTTCTCATTAGTTTTTATAATTATTTTCCCTTTCAAACAATTGTCAACAACAACAAAAAACGTCTCCAAAGGAAGGATAGACATTTTTTCTTACCACTGAAGAAAAGCACACCCTATTCTGTTTCATACAACTAATTATTATAAAGTCAAAGGTTGGTATCATATAATTCCAGAACCAATAAACTGCTCCATTTTGTTCAGTGTGGCTATGTGTGACAAAATGTGTAACTATATTCTGTTTTCTGTCCATTTTGCCCTTGCAAATATTATTTGTTAAAGGGGAATCATTTTAGACACCTAGACATCAGAAATAATTTGTCTTAGAAAATATAACAATATCTTTAAAAAGTCTTGTTTTCTCATAAAGTTTATTTAATAATATTTTGCTCTGGAAATGACATTTAAATCAATTTTTTTTCTGAAGGTTTAAGCTTTTGTAATCTGTTTCCATGAAGAAAAATATAATCTCCCTCTTTACTATTTAGCCAGAAGTGCATAATATATAAATTATGAGTATCTTGGATGCCCTATTTTTTTTTTTTGCGGTACCGGGGATTGAACCCAGGGGCGTTCTACCTCCGTGCTACATCCCCGGCCCTATTTTTTATACTTTATTTTGAAACCAGGTCTCACGAAGTTGCGGAGGGCCTCACTAAGGAGAGAGAGAGACAGGGAGAGAGAGAGAGACAGGGAGAGAGAGAGATAAAATGAGGAAAAGATAAATAAAAAGCAATAAGTAATTATGATTTTGATAATAAAATTGATAGAACAACAATTTATCTTCCTGTAGTTAGTTTTACCTTATGTAATGAAATTAATCATCAGGTTCCATCTAGAACTTCCTCTTCTTTTTAAACTTGTGATTTTTTATGCATGTCTTTAAAGTAGATGGTAAAGTGTCTGAAAAATAGAAATAGATTGTAAATTCAGAAATAAGAATTCATTAAAATCACTTTAAAACATTTAATATATTATTTTGATCTTTACTCAGTATTTCATAGCTATCTCATATAATTGAACCAATAAATGCAATGACCATGACATTCTTTAGCTACACAGAAATAAGCCTGGTGATTAGACTACTATAGTGCACCAGAGTTTATTTACTGGTGATAATGAAAATAATAGGCATGAAGTTGCTGAGTTATATCACATAGTGATTGAAGAGATGTAGGTACCCATAAAGAAAGAGAACAAGCATATTTTCTACTTCCTATAGGTAAAAGCCATAGCAGGTAATTCACTGCTAACACATTTCTTCTCCTAATCCTTGTGAGACACTCAGTAATTCACAGCTGTATTTTTTGAATAACAGGCAACAAAACTAAAATAGCAAGTGTTTCATTTGTTTTCTAGCCTGAGTCTAACTAAGCAGCTCCATGCCGGCTTGGCTTTGTGGAGTCTCTGTGACTGGGATTGCTGTCTGAGGAGTTTGGAACTTCCTATGGATTCCTGGGTTCTTGACTTACTAAGAGAAAGGCCTCATGCCGGGTGTGGTGGTGCACGCTTGTAATCCCAGTACTTTGGGAGGCGGAGACCGGAGGATCCGGGTTCGCGGTCAGCTTCAGCTCTCTCTCTGTCTCCCTGTCTCTGTCTCTCTGTCTCTCTCTCTCTCCTTAGTGAGGCCCTCTGCAACTTCGTGAGACCCGGTTTCAAAATAAAGTATAAAAATAGGGCTGGGGGCGTAGCGCGGAGGTAGAACGCCCCTGCGTTCAATCCCCGGTACCACAAAAAAAAAAAAAATAAAGAGAAAGGCCTCATCTGAGCTGGAGAGTGAAGCCCCCCATTTTACAGATCAAATAGATCAAATACACATTTAGGATTTTCTTGAGAAATACATTAAAATGCTTGACATTTTCTATAATATTTGACATGTTCCTTTCCTTAAAACAATCTGATAGGATAAGATTGTCCTATAATACATAAACATATGTAAGGTATACATATATACACATATATAAAACATATATAGCATAAAAATACACACACATAATTATACATGCACAGATTTTAGGGTTTGACCCCATTTGGTGGTAGGTTGTTCAGCGGCCCTTTTGTCCCTCGCCATATCTGTGCCCATGTTGAGTCTCAGATCCTGGTGCCACTTGACCTGTACACAGCACATGTCTAGACTAGAGCAGGTATTTGGAATATGGGGAGATGAGACTCAGTGAAATTGTGGAAAGTCTGTTTCAAATGTGGTAGATAGCCAGGTATGGTGTTGCACACTTGTAATCACAGTACTTGGAGGCTGAGACAAGAGGACCACCAGTTTGAGACCAGCCTCAGCAACTTAGCAAGACCCTGTTTCAAAGTAAAAAATAAAAAGGGCTGGGGGTGTAGCTCAAAGGTAGAATACCCCTGAGTTCAACCCCCAGTATCCCTCCAAAAAAAGTGGTAGATACAGTTTTCCTGGTTCAAATTTGAGCTTTCTTATTTCTATCTGAATAATTTAACCTTTTTTTAGCTTCTGTTTCTTCAGCTGCCAGGTTAAAAAATACATATCTACAACTGGGAGAGAGAAAATAACAAATAATGTGACTAAATGAAAGAATTTGTTAGTGGCTGACACAAAATACCTCCTAAGAGACATACTTTCTTTTCTTCATACATTGGAAAGTTTTCAGAGAGATAAATGTCTTAAAAAAGACTGGGAGCTGCACATAACTCACACACAGTTGGAACTTTAAGTCCAAATAGAGAATAATTATTTATCTTAGCCTTGAGATAGCACTTTCTGAAGACCTTTTATCACTTTGTTCAGGAATCCTTCATCAATGTCTAAATTAACCACACAAAACAACCCTGTCTTGTGCAGCTGAGGACAGAGGGTCTTCCTTCATTTCTGCAGATGCGTGTGAGTTTGTTTCATGTCTGTTTATTCTGTGCTTTCATCCTTCTAGAACTCAGCCAGCCTCTGTGGAAGCAGATAAGGCCTTCCTTAGTAATTCAGTAAAACTTGCTTTCTTGTCCTACTTTCCAATTCTTCTATCAAATTCCTTTCTCTCTTACTTTTTGTCTTCTTCCTTGCTCCCACCTTGCTTAATTCCTTGCTTTTTCAGCAAGGTTGCTATATATAAGTAGGTGTTCAGTCTGTGCACTGTGCAAAGGGCCTGCCCAAGGGAGCAACTGGAGGCTGAAATCCAGCTGTTTTCCTCTTTGTGTGTGTGTGTGGTTCTGGGGATTGAACCCAGGGGCATTCTACCTCCGAGCTATACCCCCAGCCCTATTTTTTTATTATTTATTTGAAACAGAGTCTCACTAAGTTGCAGAAGGCCTCATTAAGTAGCTGAGACTGGCTGCGAACCTGCGATCCTCCTGTCTCAGCCTTCCAAGTACTGGGATTACAAGAGTGCGCCACCATGCCCAGCCTCTTTTCCTCTTAACAAGCAGTGATCCCAGTGTTGGGGAAGGGGGATTGTTTCACTAAACTGCACAAATTAATCCAGGGATTACAGGTGTGCACCTGTAATCCCAGTGTTTGGGAGTCTGAGACAGGAGGACAGCAGGTTTAGGACCAGTGTAAGATAACTTAGCAAGACTCTAGTTCAAACTAATTTTTTAAAAAAGAATGGGGTATGGCTCATAGACAGCATGCCCTGAGTTCAATTACCAGTACTGCAAAATAAATAAATAAATGCACAGATTAAATACATTAGAACTATTGTTCTAATTTCATGAACTATTGTTCATGAAATAACCTAAGTTTCTTTTAAAACTGTGGTTGGAGGAAATGACCAAATTTAGAAAGCAAGCCTAAAAATTAGAAAAGCTATCCCTTTGTGTGTGTGTGTGTGTGTGTGTGTGTGTGTGTATGTACATATATATTTTCCACCTTGGGGGATTGTAGAGCCTCAGTTTCCATTCTTCGATCCTTTTTCTCATAAGTGAACCAAGAAAACCTGGTAAAAGACCAAAAAGCACATGTTCATTTTAGCTAAAACTCAATTGCTTGGGGCCTATGCAAAACATTACTTCTTATGCATGTCTAGCATTTGATGGACACCAGCCATACTTTTACAAAGTTTCCTGTCAGGCCTATATATATGCTGTAATGAAAGTAGAATATTTCAATCTTGAGCTGTATGGTGAACTCTCTTCTTGAATTAACTGGTAGGAATCCTATAAAGCTATTTCACACATCCATAAAAAGATGAAAATTAGGCTTGAGCCATTTGATATTCAGAAATGTGGTATTTGGCTTGCTGATAGGTTCCTTTTAATTCAAGCCATGAAGTCTCTTACATAGAATCAAAGACTAATCTCTGAAATTATTTTTCTATCTTTAGCTGAAGTTTTAAATTTTTTGGAGTAGTAGAGGCAAGTATATCAAGACTAAGAGCTATATCAAGCGGGATTCATCGCTCCTCCTTGACTCTGGTTTACAGGACACTTACCACCAGCTGCAAGAAAACGGGAATTTTAACTGTAAAATACTGAAAGTCAGACTACTGCATGGAGATTACTGACAATTTAATAAAGATTTTTTTTTCTCATGCATCATGTAGCCACCTTCATGGCTCAGATGCAGAGACTTCAGAAATGAGTTGTGCTGGTGAAGAAAATATAGTAGACATATTACAGGGGCCCTTTATTTATTTCACAATCTCCAATTGATCGATGATGTGTTTAAAGCAGGGACTGGCCTTTCAGCTCTAAAAAGTCCCTGTTTTTAATGTTTTGTGATGCAGGTGGGGCAGAGATGATCTTTGATACTGTTTCCTTCCATTTAATGTGACATTATCAGATCTAGAAGAAACCAAGACTAAGGGATTGATTACAGCACAATGCCAGAACCTGAAAGATTTGATTATGTGTATCCCCACACCTTTGAAAATTGAGACAACTGACTATATGATACTTCAAAAAATTTCCTTTTAGGAAAAGTTGTCTTTGAAGGATGAGAGGAGAAGCTTCTCATTAACCATCAACACTGAACTATGCATTATGTTATTGTGCAAATTTTCATACTCTTCTCCATTTGGACTGCCAATCACAGACTGCACTGTCAGTAAAGTGCGTGCACATATTTCATGAAAGCAGGGAGAAATATTTTTACTTTTCTTAGCATATTTCTGAAAATTTAAAAATGCATAGGATGACTTTGGTTGTTTTTTATTTTTATGTGTATTCCACAGAAAGACAATGAATACTTCGAAGAATCTTTCATGTATATGTTTTTTCACAAAGTAGACAGATTGAGCTTTCTTTTATTCTGAAAGAATAATAGTACTTCCAGTTGAAATTTCTTATTTCTTAGAACACTCAAAGGACATTTGAAATTTTCAACAATTTGGGATTGAAGTTTTTCCCCAAATTATTATTTTGTGGAGAGAAATAAATGATTTATATTTATTTGAAATATTTAAATGTTCATTTGTATTCATTAAAATCCTATTCATAGAAACTGTAAACCAAGTGGCAGTGCTCAATTATGACTAGTATACCCTTCAATAGCAGCTGTTGGGCAGCCTGTTTAGCTCAGAAATCTGTTCTGATCCCTTAAGAAATCTAGAGATGAATGGATAAATAAAATGGAGTTTTGCTCAGCCCCAAAGAAGAACAAAATTATGTCATTTGCAGGGAAATGAATGGAACAGAGAATATTATGCTAAGTGAGATTGGCCAGTCGCAGACAGTTGAGGGTTGTATGTTTTCTCTCATATGTGGAAGTTAGAGAAAAATAGGAAAGAAAAGGGACTTAAGATAAATGAGGAGGATACCAATAAAACAATGGAAGGGAGTTAGGGGTGGAAGGTGGGGAGGGGAAAAAGGAGGACTGAGGAAGGAAATAGTTCAAATAATGTTATGTCCATATATGAAGGTATTACTACAAATCTCACTAAATGTATGGGGGGTTGAGGGGAGATGGGTAGAGAAACGCAGCAAGGGCTATGTGCATTTACATTTGAATCACTTTGAACCTCACTATGATGTATAATAACAATGCAACAATAAAGCTATACCTGTAGTATAGTTTATATATAAATAAAAGTATACATAAAACATATATAAAAGTATATATGTATAAATAAAAGTATAATCATATGTTTTATTGCTGATTGTAATTATATAGACATATATATAAATAAATAAATAGAAATATATATACACAGTAGAAATATATGTAAATATATACATATTATATATATATATATTTTAGAAATATATATATAAAGGAATACAATAGAATAAAAAAAGAAAAAATCTAGAGATGTCAGTAAATATGGAATTGATAATAAAGATCCATGGTATAGAAAAATAGGTAAATAAATGGAAGCCTTCAGAGAGGCCAAGATCCATAGCACTATAGAAGATACATTGAACTTCTCATTTTATTACTGCCAATTATGCACAGTGCTCTCTTATTAAAAGGTTTTATGTGAAACTTCCTTTCCTCTATGTAAATTGTATAAAAATCCTTGAGTCTGTACTAAATTTTCTACATTTTATGGGACACACTTTTTGACAGTTATTAGATGAATAACTTTCAAACAAAACTTCTGAGGAATGAGCCATTCAATTGTACCAAGAACGCTGCTGAGTCATCTCTAGCACTGGCACAGAGAGATGGGATGTGTGGCTATGGAAGGTTACAAATAGTACCTCAGGATCTATATATAACATGTGAAATTCTGATTCCTATCTGTGGCCAGGACCTCTATGAACCTAATTCAGCATCTAAATGCTAAAATTCCAAGCAAGTTTTCCAGAAGGGGAAACTCAAATGTCAATATGTGTCTGCTTGAATATGGACATTTGGCAGGTCAAGAACTAAACACAAGTTTAGCCAATCACAGTCAGCCTGGGGAATTTATGCCCACACATACTCAGCACGAATCAAAGAGCCAAGTCTTGTGATCCAACAAATTCAGGTAAATTTTGTGTGCCAATTAATTTCAGTTTTTGTTGAACAAATATCTAATGACTGCCTACAATACACTTAGAAGATTGGAAGGTTCAGAAGAAGAATAAATAAAATCTAAAGCTTAAAGAAATAAGAGTTTTATTTATTTATTTTATTATTATTATTTTAGGGGGGCCATACCAGGGATTGAACCCAGGGGCATTCTACCTCTGAGCTCCATCCCCAGCCCTATTTTTTATTCTTTATTTTGAAACAGGGTCTCACTAAGTTGCAGAGGGCCTCACTAAGTAGTTGAGGCTGGCCGCATACCTGGATCCTCCAGTCTCAGCCTCCCAAGTACTGGGATTACAAACATGTGCCACCACACCCGGCTCAAAAGTTTTATTTAATATTGAAAAATCAGGTGAGTGTTTCTGAATTGTATGCAGATAAACGTGGTAATGAGCACTGTTAAGAGTTGTCAGTGTCTGTAGTCTCAGAATCATGATTTGCCTGTGATGAAGGAGAATACTAGCATCTTGAAATATAGTAGAATGAATGGACCTGGTGGGAGGGGTGGACTAGTTCACACCTTGGTTCAAAAGCTATCACCCAGACCAGCATGCTGGCACACACCTGTAATCCCAACACTTGGGAGGCTGAGACAGGAGGATTATAGGTTTGAGACCAGCCTCAGAAACTTAGAGAGACCCTGATCTACTTAGTCAGATCCCTTCAAAATAAAAAGGGTTGGGGGATAGCTTAGAGGTAGAATGTCCCTTGGTTTTCAATCTCTAATACAAAAAATAAAAATGAAAGAAAGAGAAAAGAAAAAGGAAAAAGAAAAGAAAAACCATCATCCATTGTTTATGCTAAAACATGCATACTCCTTATCTTCAAAAAAGCCCCAGCTTGGACTGTCCACCTTTTCTTTTTGTTGGATCTTTGAATGGGTAGAAGTTTCATGATTCTTTTACTGCATAGAAAAAAAAGCTAAATCAATTTTGGACTTAAAAGCTTTTGTTTTTTCTTTACTATGTTTTTTTTTTTAGCGGCACTGGGGATTGAACCCCAAGGGCATTCTACCTCTGAGCTATACCTCCAGCCCTATTTTGATTTTTTATTTTTGAAACAGGGTCTCACTAAGTTGCAGAGGGCCTTACTAAGTAGCTGAGGCTGGCTGTGAACCTGCAATCCTCCTGTCTCAGCCTCCCAAGTACTGGATTACAAGCATGCACCACAACACCCGGCTATACTGTATTTTTAATACTTTTGTTGTTACAATATAGACGCACATCATAATGTAGTTCATAAGGAGAGTGACATACACGCACACAGAACTTGGTGAATGTTCCCTTGGCTCCCTTCCCACTCCCCCCTTTTCCACACTAGATATTGAGATTGACATTCATATTCTCACATATGTACATAATGTCAGTGGAACTGTTTCCTTCATTAATTCTGCTTTTCTCCACCCCCACCTTCCACAAGTCTACATCCCTGGCTCCACTGGAGTTTCTCCTCCATTATCTGAAATCCCTCTTATATCCCAATTACTTCCTAGCTTCCAAACATAACAGAAAACCTATGACCCTTCATTTTCTATGACTGGCTAATCTCACTTAACATAATATTCTCCAGGTCCATCCATTTTCCTACAAATGATATCATTTTGTTCTTTACGGCTGAGTAGAATTCCATTGTGTACATATCCCATAATTTTGTGATCCATTCATCTGCTGATGGACACATAGGTTAGTTCCATAATTTGGCTATTGTGAATTGTGTTGCTATAAACATGGATATGCATATATTACTATAATATTCTGATTTCAGTACCTTTGGAAAGATACCCAGGAGTGGTATAGCTGGGTCATATGGTGGATCCATTCCCAGTTTTCTGAGTAATCTCCACACTTATCTCCATGGTGGCTGTGCTAATTTGCAATCCCAACCAACAGTATAGAAGAGTTCCTATTTCTCCACATCCTTGCCGGCATTTATTGTTGTTTGACTTATTGATGATTGCCATACTAATCGGAGTTAGATGGAATCTCTGATGATTTGCATCTCCCTGATTGCTACTGATGTTGAACATTTTTTCACGTATGTATTGTCTATTTTTTCTTTTGTGAAGTGTCTATTTAGTTCAGTGACCCATTTCTTGATTAGGTTATTTGTTTTTGTAGTGCTAAGTCTTTTAAGTACTTTGTATATTCTAGATATTAGTCCTCTATCAGAGGAATAACAAAAGATGGCAAAGATCTTCTCCCATTCTTTAGGCTCTCTTTAACTCTGAATGGTTTCCTTTGATGAATAGAAACTTTTTAGTTTAATGTCATCCCATTTATTAACTACTCTTATTTTAATTGCCTGAGCTTTGGGTGTCTTTTTGAGGAAGTTTCTACCTGTACCTATATATTGGAGTTTTGGACCTATTCCTCCTCTAGTAATTTCAAGTCTTTGGTCTAATTTCCCAGTCTATGATATATCTTGAGTTGACTCTTGTGCAAGGTGAGAGTTAAGGATTTAATTCCATTTTTCTACAAATGGATAACCAGTTTTCCCAACAGCTTTTGTTGAAAAGGCTGTCTTTTCTTCAGCGTATGTGTTTGGGTATACAGTTGTGGATTTGTTTCTGTATCTTCTATGCTGTTCCATTGGTCTATGTGTTTGTTTTTGTGTCAATACAATGCTCTTTTTATTACTATAGCTCTGTAGTATAATTTGAAATCAGGAGTTGTGGTGTTTCCTGCATGGTTCTTATTGCTAAGAATTACTTTGGCTATTCTGGGTCTTCTGCTTCTCCATATAAAACTTAGGATTGATTTTTCTAGGTCTGTGAAGAATGACATTGATATTTTGATAGGGATTGCATTGACTCTGCAGATCACTTTTGGTAGAATGGCCATTTTGATAATATTTATTCTGCTTATCCAAGATCATGGGGAATCTTTCCATCTTCTTTTTTTTTTTTTTTTTTTTTTTTTTTTTTTTTTTTTTT